>JAQFVV010013049.1:121444-231444 GCA_028023455.1 Epiperipatus broadwayi | reverse complement strand
AATTTATTTCCAGACCAAGTTTTGCTAGAATGAATTCACTAGATAAATGCAAATATTTAAAAAAAGACTGTGAATTAAATGAAAAAGTATGTTCTGCCAAAAATCTTAGGCTAAAAATATATTTTGATAATATAAAAAATTGCATTTCATTTTTGTTATGAAGTGATTATTAGTGGGCTCTTATTCTGTTTTATAAATATCACTGTTAAAGGATTAATGATTGTTACTAATCATTTAGTATATAGACTTTAATCCATCTTTAAAAGTTGAGGTATCTGTTTTTCATTAAAATAAACAGATGCATGTTAAGCTATGTTATTATTATATTTTTTAACAGATTTTTTTTCCAAAATATATATTTTTAAATTCAAGAGCATACATGTGGTAGCTGATAAAATGTGATAACATCTTTCGAATAATAATGCAAAATTTCTTTTGTTTACAAGAAACTGGTAATGTGACAACACTATAAAGTATTTCTTTTTACAAGCATTTTTGAAAAGTGATATTAATCTTTTTGGATGCAAAGAAGTGGTATAAATATTATTTGAGAGTTTTGAGAATTTATTAACATTCTCAATGAATAGTAAACTGTTATAGATTTATGTCATTATTATGTATTTCTGTTATTTGAAACCAATTTACTATGTAGTTCAGCATAATGGTAAGATGATAGGCTTAAGAATCACAGGTTTCTGGATCACACACCAAAAGAAAAGAATTTTAAAAATCTTATTAAAGTCACGTCAATGGAATTATATGTTCACGTATTATTTGATCATAAGATGTCACATGGTGTTTAGAGGTATTGTTCATATGAGTACTTTACTGAACCATAATGATCTATTATTTGTCAGTGTATCATATTTTGTTTCTTTATTTTCTAGTGTAGCAAAAGCATTTACATTAAAGGAGATAATTACTTATACAACCAGGTTGCTTGCTTATAATAGAATATGCACAACAATTAAAGCTTTTGTGACTTTTATAAATGAGATATATGAGAAATATATTTACTAGTTATCATGAACTTACCATGTTTTTATAATCTTATATTACACACTTGAAATAAAATTTTCATTTACATTAATAGATGTCTAGTCTCACTTTTATATTTAAAAATTTTTCTGGCTTTCTAAATAAATAGAAGTTGAATTTTGACATTAGGACACAACACAAATTTTAATGAATATGATATGCAAGACAACCTCCAATACCCCAAATGCATTTAATAAACTAAGATATTTATTACAGTTGTACAACAACTGCAACTATATCTAGTTATGTTTAAACCTGTTATATGACATAACATATTATATAAAATGTGAAACCTGGGCCCATAACAATATAACATAAACATGTCAAAACATTTTCCATTTAAATATTCTCCAAAAGTTTATAAAAATATAAAAGGTAATATCCTGTGACTAATTTTATGAGTATGATATTAAAATACATACTATTGTAAAGACATATCTTCCTTTGATTAGTCATGTGAAATGAATAAATAAAAACAGACTTTCTAAAATAAGTATTTTATAATGAACTGAAGTATGGTCTTTGTGAAAGAATAGAAGCTTGATAACATTCAGATAGTATAAAAACATAAAACAATCTTTTATTGAAGAATTATGTATGAGACTATGAAGAATCATACAATTGGTGAAGATTTTCAAATGTTTCAAAAAGCCCCATTTGTTGTACAAGTTTACTATGTCATAAGACATCACATAAAAAAACTAAAGGACAATCATGTATATATGTTGGTGTATTATACAATATTTATGAATTAAATTATATAGTATGACAACAAACATCTATATTTGTATAGTCTATTTGTTTTTGCTTTTATATCTTTTTTTTCAGGTGCCATTTGTTTTTGTTTTTTTTCCATATGTCAAAGCATCTTCTGGGAAGTGAACCTGCTTGCTTGCAAGGTGCTGACATCTTGGCTACCAATGCTTGACAGGGAGCATGCCATTTGTTTATAAGTAGCTTTCAATAATATATGACTTTTATTGATGGGTTACAATTTTGAAATCTTATAAATTAAAAATTACAAACTACATTAAAATCTGTATTTATTAAATGTAAATATATATAAAAAGTAATTATTTTAAATTACATAATTTAAATTGATTTATATTGTTAACTTAAATATAATTTTTTTTAATTTATTAAGGTCGAATATTAAAATATCTAGGAATATACATCAATTAAATCAGATAAAAACAAAAAAGTATCTCACAATACATAAGTCAACCAAGCCATTAAATTCAATTCATAAAATATCTGTGAAAACATACATTTATTTTATTTTTTTTTAAATCAAATACGAATTAAAAATTTAAATTATATCATGATTAATTGATAAATGGTATTAAAATAATTTTAAAAGTATATATTTATAAAGTTTTATGGCTTGATTTTACTAATTTTATATGTTATGTATATTCAAATCAACAACACAATTCAATTAAAATTAACTAATTTGATGTAAAAAAATGTGTTCTAATTCAATTTATAGTTATAAATTTTTTGGGGTGATTTAGATTCATTTTAATTATAAATTAGTAAAATAAAAATGTCAAATTATCCATTTCTATTTTTTTTTATTTTAAAATTATTAATAATTCGAATTGTGATCCCGTAATAAGTTGCGATAAAAAAGAATTTACAATAACGTTCCAGATTAATAAAAAACAAATTAAAAATATTATTTTGTTGACGAAGCGGTAACTTGTTTATTTCGCAACTAGACATTTTTTTTTCTTTCAAATTTTACATTTGTTGACAATATAAAAGTCAGAAAACGGTAATGTTAGACAACAACAACAAAATATAATAATAAGATTTTAAACGAAATACATATTGTTATTTAAAAAAATTTTTTTTTTCTTTTAAATATATGTGAATGGAAAAACCAAAACGTACGTCTCGCTGCTAAAAACAACTCCAAAATTGTAAGCCCTTAAATTATTGAATTGTAATTTTTTATATAAATTATTAAAAGACTATTTACATAATTCACACATAATGTAACGATTACACTATATAGAATTTATTTAGCATATATTTTAGACAGCTTAACAAAATATCATAGAAGGATATGAAGCATTTAGTTTTATTAAATTCTTCAAATTTCCCACAGTAGCTAAAGTTTTTAATCATTAGTTACATTATTCATAGTTTCTATGTATAAATACCTGCAAATTTGATGGCTGTTAATGAAACAATGATGAATTATTCTGATTCAGTTGATGAGATTTCCACAATATGTAAAAAGATTAAATCCAGCTAATTTTATGATCAAATGTGAAAGAAGAAGGAAGTAGTTAAGATACAGTTTCAACACAATAGACTCATTTCAAATCAAGCCTCTCTTTCTGGATGTTTAACCAAAAACTTTTCAAACAGCCAAAATATTATATTAGGAAAACATCTTTCTATAAATTTTCTGTCAGGAAATTATTGTTATCAGATTTAAAAAATACATGAAAGAAAAAAGCCCTTCAAAATGGCAATATTTTATATGATAACATTTAATTGATAATCCAGGAAATTAATAAGATAACTTTATCTCCAAACAGGGTTAATAAAAATATGCTAGAGCTAAGGAAGCTATGCCGACTCTAACCAGTCTACTTTCCAACGAATTTTTTTCTAATTTTTTGTTTTTTTAGTTTTAAGTTAATAAAATAATGTTGTGTTATATTTTAACAGTACATTTGTCTCATACAACGTATGATTATGATTCAATCTACTGTTGCAAACTAAATGAATTTCATTTTCTAAAAGTCTCATAGGTTCAATATGTTGCCCCATGACAGTGTTACACTCATTATGAACCAAGAATTTCTTTTCAGTCAATATCTTATTTCTTTGATCAAAATTATATCTACCTACCCACCTATCCATCTACCTATCTAAAATCCATCTACCCATCCACCTATCCATCTATCTATCTATCTATCTATCTATCTATCTATCTATCTATCTATCTATCTATCTATCTATCTATTTATCGTTCTCTCTATCTATATATCTATCTATCTAACAATCTATCTATCTATGTCTGTCTGTCTATCTATCTATCTATCAGTCTGTGTCTGTATATATATATATATTGTGACCATATACTTTGCCTAACAAAATACAGGTACAATCTACTACCTAAATTTTACCTAAATTTGTTTGGTAATTATAAATTCTAAAGGTTTAATTGGTTTATCTCTATTAACTTAATTAAAAAATTCAATTGCTTTGGCTAACCACTAAGCTATATGGACTCTTTTCTGACATATCTTATTTATTAACATTTGTCTAATAGAGAGAAATGTCTAACAGATAGTGAATATATTGATAGAATGATACTCCTAAAATTGCAGTGTTACTAATATGTCTAGAATTACTAATAATTTAATGTGAAAAGTTTATGTGAAATTTGATTTTTTTTTCTAAAATATATGTAGCAGATTGATGGAAAAAATTCAAAATACAATTAGAAGTATTCACTATTAAATTTATATTTAAATTTTGATAGCCTATTGGATGTTGTAAAGATGTAAATAATTTTATTGTTATGTATGATAATGTGGCAATTCGTTTCATAGATAATGCTGATTTGGTTATGATAGACACCTATGTGCAGAGATTGGATAATTTTTAATGGGTCATCATCATCATCAACAACCATTATCAATCCACTGCAGGATGAAGGGATTTTAAGTTCAATCTAGTTTTCTGACCTTTAGCTTCTCGTCTCCACATCACCCTGCATACTTTCTTATTTTATCCATCTCACCTGTTGTCTCTTTCTGGGTCTTTTACAATCTCTTGGAATCCAGTTTAATATTTCAATTGTCCAGCTATTATAATTTCTTTTAGCAATATGTCCATCTCAACTCCACTACAGTCTTTTATTTTTTCAATGAAGTCAGTAACACCTGTTTGTTCTCTTACACATATACTGCATTTCTGATCTTTTTTTGTTACTCCCACCATGCATCTCTCCAAACTTCTTTGAGCAGACTGTATTACTCTTCTATTATTTATCCAAGTCTCAGATACATGAGCAAGAACTGGATAAACACATTTATTAAAAATATTCTTTTTAAAACACATAGGCAAATTTCCTTTTAGTATCAATGTATTTCTACCAAAACATGCCAAACAAGTTTAATACTATGATTAATTTCATCCATTATGTTTCCATCTGTATTAATAATCTGACCAAGGTATTTTTAACTGTTAATGTTTTCTAACTTATCATAATCAATCTTTATTTTCATATTTTTGAGAAAACCCATTAAACACTACTTTAGCCTTTTTAACATTTATCTTTAGTTCTCCTGCAGCTCTAAAGCATTATTTTTTTAAAAAAAAAACTACATCATCTGCAAAATCTATATTACTTAAATAACTCCATTTATTTTCACTCCTTTACTTTCCCATTTTATTCCACAAAATACTTCTTGCAGCACTGCTATAAAAGGTTTTGGAGATATGGAGTCACCTTGCCTTACACCCTTCTCAATGTTGACTTAACAGTATCATTATGTAGGATAATTGTTGCTGCTGAATTTTTATAAATATTCTTTAAAATATGACAATATCCTGGATCTATACCTTGATGATCCAATGCTTTAATTACTGAATAAATGTTTATAGAATCAAATGCCTTATCATAATCTACATAACCAAAACATAATCGCAATCCATATTCATTTGTCCTTTCTATAACATCTCGCAATACCTGGATATCATCTACTGTACTAAAACTACTTTTAAATCCAGCTTGTTCTCTTGGTTAGTGGAAATCAAATGTTCTCTGTAGAAAAGTTGTAATTATCTTGGTAAAATTATTGTATAAAAC
Organism: Epiperipatus broadwayi; assembly: GCA_028023455.1. Taxonomy (NCBI): domain Eukaryota; kingdom Metazoa; phylum Onychophora; class Udeonychophora; order Euonychophora; family Peripatidae; genus Epiperipatus; species Epiperipatus broadwayi. The sequence goes on along the minus strand of JAQFVV010013049.1, from coordinate 225,569 downwards.
TGATAAAGGCTGATAGATCTGAAATTTCTAATGTCTTTTTATCACCTTTTTAAAATGTTAATATTAATACTGCATTCTTCCATTCATCTGGTACATCGTTATCATTTAGACATTTGGTATATAACTTTGCTAAAAAAATTATATTTCTTTAGTTGCTTCTTTTAATATATCAGTTATGATTCCATCATTACCTGGAGCCTTACCTTTCTTCATACATTTAATTGCATGTCTCACTTCCTCATTTTTGTAAGCTTTAATAGATATAGAAGGGACTTGTTCTTTGTCATTATATAATATATGATAGAAGTCTTCTACACATTTCATGATGTCATCTCCTTTTTAGTAATAATGCCATCTTTTTTTCTTGTTGCAGATATAAATTTCCTACCAATACCAAAATGTTGTTTTACACTCTTGAGACTTTTATTCTCTTTTCGAGTTTCCTTGCTCATTCACTGTTATACTTTCATATATCATTTTCAACTCTTTTCTGCACCATTTTACACTATTTGAGATATTCAATCTTTTTTAATGCATCATTTTTGTATATCTTCATATTCCTTTTTTTCTTCATAAATTCTCTAGTCTCAGTAGAAATTTTATTAGTCAATGGCTGCCTTTTTCTGCCAGATATCTTTGTTGCAGTTTTTAAAAGAGTATCAGTTATTTTCATATTAATTTCAGTCAAATCTGAATCATGTTCAAAATCTACTAATACTTGAAAATGGTATGTAAGTTCTAATCTAAATTCATTAGAATGGTTCTAAAGATTAGGATTATCAACTATAAGTATTGTTTTTCTTAATAATTTTTGTCTCTCCAGTTTAGCATTAACATGTATCTTACATATTTTTAATCACTGATCACTTCCTGTGTTAAATTTATTAAGAATATTACAATCTTGAAATATGTATTTTCTGTTAGTGAAAATATAATCCAATTCTGCTGTATTTTCATTTGGATGTTTCCACATCCATTATCTTTTAACATATTTCTCAAAAAAATAATTTATATTATAAGGTTTTTCTATGTCCTCTCTCATTTTTATTATCATAACCAAAATTACTTAGAACATTTTCATATATTATTTGTTTACCAATTCTAGCATTAACAACTTCAATAACAATTTTAAAATGTTGTTTATCTGGTCAAAAACCTTTTATACATCCATATAAAAATCTTCCACTACTTCATCACAATGAGAACTAGTTGAGGCTTAAACCTGACTTATCTGCATTTGATATCTGCTATTAAGTTGTATAACTAATCTTGTCACTCTGTCCAATACACCATCAATCTTGACAATGTTGTTCATCCACTTTTTATTTAAAATGAATCCTACTCCACTTGTATTTCCAATATTTGTGCATTTATGATAGAGTACATACCCACATTTTAAATCAATCATCTCTTCACCTTTTCTTCTAATTTCACAAAGTCCAATAATGTCCCATTTAATATAAGATAGTTCTTCTTATGCTTTCTATCTTCCTTTACTTGAAATTGATCTACAGTTGTTAATTACCTAAATAAAAAATCATCATCAAATGCCTGCCAGGGTCTGCAATTGGGTCTTCTTAGGGCCCTCCTCCTTCAGCCACCAACTGCTGCCTTGTTTGGTGAATTTATAGCCTCCTGGGAATAACTGTCATGATTATTTTTTGTCTGTCAATAGATATTGTATATATCTATTGGAAAAATGTTTAACATTTACACATATATTCATTCTGTCTTATCAGGCAACTGAGAAGAAAGACCATTGGGTTTTTTGATCTTAAACTCAGAGATAAAAAGTCAATAAACTCACCATCCTGGCTAATGCATGTTGTTGAGCAGCCAATTCTTGTTCATAGACTATAAGCAATCTCTCTCTATAACAAATTATTGCTTGGTAAATGAAGTTTATGCTAACTATCAGTTAAAGCAAAGAAAAAAGACTTAAAGGATTGAGATAGTATTAATGTTTTTGTGTCACAGTTCTTTTTAGAATTATTTAGAAAAAGCTTCTGGTTCAAATTTCTATATAATACTGCTTTATATAACTTTTGAAATAATGATCAGCTATTTGTGTATGATTATGAAAGTTGTAAGTAAGTTCACAAAAGAATAACGGAAGAGAAGTATTTTTTTTTTCAAAACCAGCCTAAACCAATTCAATCAATTCAAATAGTTTATTTTGTTTTAAATTTTTATGCATTAAGCAATTTCTTTGATATTTTTTTTTCTTTTTTTACCTTCTTTAACAAACTTTTCTTTTAAAAGGTTTCAATACTATAACTAATTCCAGCCCTTTTCACCAGTCTTATTACCCAATTGAAAATTCTTTATATCTCACCTGTTTAGAGAAAATTTGAGATAATATTTATTATAAATATGAAATATTTGTTTGTTTCTCTCTTGAAAACAATGCTCAGATTTACCATTCATAATATTTAAAATGCTTTCATAATTTAATGAAAATATACCGTTACACTTCTGACATACTATTTCCCACTTTACCTCAGAATTGTTTATTGCAAGCCTGAACAATCAAGAGATACAAGATATTATAGACTATAATATCCACATATCCAAATCATTTTCTGGATTTTATCATCTCAATAAAATCTTTGCATTTCAAGTTGAAACTTATGTCCTTACATATGTAGAAGTTATTATATTTTATGCTAGTCAAGATTACAGCCCTAAAGTAAAGAAGGACTTAAGATTTGAATCTAGTCAGAATCTTTATTGATATCAGCTTTATTAAAATTGTAGTATTAATCCATCATCATCTTATTGCATACCTGTAATGAAATAAGAAAAATCATGCACTATTATTGTTGTGCATTTATAATTTTAGATTTAATATCCATAATTCCAGCATTCTAAAAGATGTAGACGTCTGGTTAATGTCAAAATCAAAACTACTTTTTTATCAAAAACTCACAAATACAGAAAAATACTTAGCTTATAGATCCAATCACACCAGAAATACAAAACATGGAGTTATACTATCACTATGGAACAGATCAAAAGAAGGTTGTTCAGTAACCAGATAATTTGTAAAAAGAAAATGTCTATATAGAACAAACTCTTAAAAAATGGTTATCCATCAACTGTTATTAAGAAAATCTTAAGTAGACAACAAAAAGAATCATGGAGGGAAAATACAATTATTGTTACTGTAGTGAACCCAGACATACCAAAAATAGAAGACATATTAAGGAAAATCAACAAACAGTATAACATCAGAATAGCTTTCCAAAGCCATATACATGACAATGATTTATTACATCTAAAAAGCCTCAACATGAAATGCTAAAAAGAAAAAGGACTGCATTAATAAAGCACATTGTGAATGTAGAAAAAGCACTTGCAAAAACCCAAACTGATGATTAGAAGAGAGAAAACAGATATTTTATAAAGCAGCAGCACATATATGCACCAATGAACATATGTTCAATTGGGAAAATACAAAAATATTGGATTGAGAAGTAAAGATACAAAGAATAAAATTTAAAGAAGCTTATCTCATAACAATGGCAAAAATTATCATAAGTAAGCCTAGTGAGACTATACATAATGTAAGTAAACTACTAATCAATTTTGTTCTTAGGAAAAATTAAAGAAATCAGGAGAAAGCTCATACAAAAATATATGATATTTACTGACTGTTGCCTTTGGAAGGATGGCTCAATTGGTTAATTTGTTACCTTAAACTTCAATACTTATCAATCTAAGGATCCATGTGTGAATTTTATGGTAGTACTGTCACTGGTCAGACCATCAACACCTGAAGAAGAGAGGTGACTAAATACCTCTCAAAACCTTGTGCATACACTAAGTTGTGTGCTATTACTAACAGTTTAATGTATTTGGAATATTTAAATAATTTTTTTTTCTAAAGACATTCAATACTTATATTAGATGATGGAAATAGTCCAACAAATAAATACAAGTAAAACACCATCATCACAAACTTTCAGGAAACCACTTCTGTTTAATCTTTCAATTTCTACATTGTATTTTGGAGAATATTATAAAACATTTTTAAATATAAAAATCAGAATCTGTATTATCCATTGTAAAGAAGTGTCCATGATATACTACAAATATAAATATTTCAAAATAATCGAATTCTCACTTAGGGATCGAAGACTTGGGTATTTGACAGAAGAGAAATGTAGAGATTTCAAATCACTTAATAAAGTATTGAAAAATATATGGTGGGAATAATACTAAAAATCAAAATCAAAATAAATGAATGAAAAAAATCACAGGTGTAACTGATATCATTGAAAAAGTTAAGAGACAGAAGTAAAACTGGGCTGGATATATTGTGAGAAGAAGTGGCAGTAAATAAAATAAACCTTAAGCTGAGTACCAAAAGTTTGGAAAAAGACCTAGAAAGAGACCACACATAAAATGGACATATAAAATAAGAAAAACTGTTGAAGTAATATGAAAAAGAGAGGTTAGAGATCAGAAAAACTGGATTAGATTTGGAAAATCCTTTGAAGTGGATCAACAATATTTGAAAATGATAATGATAGATCAAATTGTTTTTAAAAAAATCTTTATTTGACATTGTAATAAAGACTCCATGATTTAATACTATAAATAATAAATCTTCCAGCATAACATCTTATTAAGATTTAATTTTTCAAAATTACTATAATTTGATTTACAAGTATCAATTTTTCTACATTCACAACTTTGACATCGTCCATTTCAGATAAGTCATCTAATGATTATTACTAATCATTTAATAGATTAGAATTATTACATTATTTCTAGCCAACATATAAACTGTAAAACCTTATCATAGATTAATATGTATGTTTTGTTTTAATTAAAAACACATGGAATAATTACCACACCATTTTTATATGTAATATCTATTTTGGTAATAATTATATCATCTACTCCATTACATATTTTCAAACATATTAATAAAGACATATGACTGGATAGAGTTATTGATGTATTTATGTGAAATTAAGATTTTAAAGATGTGACTGTGGAATGTTTGACAGATTTAAATCAAGTTGTTATAATTTGGTAGTTTGATAAAAAATCAAGTCAGATGACCTAATTTTAATAAAGCTCCTATTTACAAATGTTATATATAGAGTAAGTTAAAAACAAACTCTTATGAAGCTTCAAAAATACCCTCAACCTCAGACCGCGGTTTCTGCCTCTAGCGTCATCAGTGAGGTGCTAGGGAATAAAAATACTAGAACTAGTCCAGCATTTTATCAATGCCTAACTATTGAGAAGAAAATCTGAAACTTTCAGACATTTAAATGTCCAAAAATTCAGCTATCTAACTCAAATAGCCGTATGAGACTGAACTAAGTTCAGATACACCATATATTAATAGCTCTAGCAATATAAAATCGCCAAAGCATTAATAGCAAAAAACTAAAATTAAATTGATAAATATCAAGTCAGATGACCTAATTTTAATTGATAAAATGCTGGACTAGTTCTAGTATTTTTATTCGCTAGCACCTCACTGATGACACTAGAGGCAGAAACTGCGGTCTGAGGTTGAGGGTATTTTTGAAGCTTCATAAGAGTTTGTTTTTAACTTACTCTATATATAACATTTGTAAATAGGAGCTTTATTAAAATTAGGTCATATGACTTGATTTTTTATCAATTTAATTTTAGTTTTTTGCTATTAATGCTTTGGCAATTTTATATTGCTAGAGCTATTAATATATGGTGTATCTGAACTTAGTTCAGTCCCATACGGCTATTTGAGTTAGATAGCTGGATTTTTGGACATTTAAATGTCTGAAAGTTTCAGATTTTCTTCTCAATAGTTAGGCATTGATAAAATGCTGGACTAGTTCTAGTATTTTTATTCCCTAGCACCTCACTGATGATGCTAGAGGCAGAAACCGCGGTCTGATGTTGAGGGTATTTTTGAAGCTTCATAAGAATTTGGTAGTGAATACAAAACAAATGATGAAAAAATGTGTATGGGATTATGACCTTTCTTCAACTGAAGGGTGATATGAAATGCAAATTGGTATTCATATGTTTCAAGAAGGTTGTTAAGGACTGGTTATTTTACATATATTTAAAAATATTTTTTTGTATATTTCATTATAGACGCCTAAAAAAATCTATATATTTTTATTTAGGTACATTAACAGTTATAATATAATTTTTTAGAATATTAGTAATATATTTTTTAAAATATATGTGAATAAGAATGAAAATATCATATTTCCTTCTTTCTTTCTTTCTTATTCTATAGAATTATCAGATTTATCCATCATTAAATTTTGACATCATTTGAAATAATATGAATAAAAACGTCTATGTTTTTATTTAAATAAAAATTTATGATATCTTGTCTCTGATCTCTGTTCTTCAACTAACGGTGATTATGGTGTGATCTGTCTATTAGTTTTATAGTATTATCCTGATTTATGACTGTGATATATAAATTCTAAATATTTTCTCATTTTGGTTCACCGAATTTTAAAATGGAATTGAGAGTGGCTACCCCCTCCCTAAAAAAAAGAATTCTGCATACACACATGATTTCATTTACTAAGATTATCCATGCATCATAAGGTAAGAAAACTACTTTATCTTAAATTTATTGGTTTAAATTTATTTCTCATTTTTCATGATACATTTTTTTATGTGTGTTTTCAATATGGTTCATTGAATCTAATTCAGAACATTTCATTAAATATTGTTTGTAAAAAAGAATCAGCAGTAATATTTTTTAATATAATAATGAATATTGATGTATTATATATAACATTTAAACAAAAAATTAATATTTCTATTTTCGATGATGATAATTTCAGTGCATATCAGATCCACTTCAAAGTTAGAATCCTGATAATTACTAGTAGCTCCATTGCAACTGAACTGAAACCGATGATGAAGCATTACACATTTTTTCTGATGAGCAAAACAATGATGACATTGCATAAATGGGCATTAGATTCAGAAAACAAATTTTTATATAACATAGCACTTTTTTTTCAATTTTTTTATAATTTTATTACTGCCTCTTTCACATCAATTCCATTCCATTGTAACAATCCACCAGGACATAAACTAAAGCCACATTTTCTCACTAGGCTTGCATTTTATGACTAATATTTTTTACTAAAGAAAAGCTAAACACAAAAATCACCTGAATTTTCATTCCCATATTGTCTTCTTAATAACTTTTATTATCCCACTTTCATGCAAAATAATAACTGTTTTCTATTCATTTTCAAAAACTTGTTAAAGGATTAACAGTGATTATATATATATATATGTTCAAAAGATGGCGCTATACCAAAACCGCCGAACAAGTGTAAGATTTGTTTTACATAAACGAAAAAAGAGTCAGAAATTAACTACCTCTTTCATTTGCTCACCCCCAGATCAGCTGATTTCAAGCTGGTTTGCTCTCCTCAGTGGGGGATAGAGTATAGAAACTAGATCTAAAACACTGACTCTCAAGTGTTTATGCAAAACGTTTCTATCAGATTGCAAGCGTGAATTTTTCAGACCGGTAAAGTCTTCAAACTCAGCCTAGCAAGCCAGATATTTATATGGGTCTGATCTCAGTTCAGAATCACCAGATAATCAAAGTCTCTGCAATATATATCATTGCAAGAAAACTTTAAAGGTACATTTATGAAAAAACAAAAACAAGTTAATCACGTAACCTGCTATCACTTGTTATTTATGTTCAAAAGATGGCGCTATACCAAAACCGCTGAACAAGTGTAAGATTTGTTTTACATAAACGAATATATATTGTAATGGTCACTAAATCCACCCATGATCATTGAGAGTGCCACCAGTTCACTGGATAAAAAAGGAAAGTAGGAAGATATGCATTAGATGCAGAAACATGAACAGCAAAGAAGGCAATTCAAGGAGAAATGGGATGGTCAAGTTTTTATATGAGAGATGCAAAAAGTAAAATGAAAATGTTTGGTAGGTTGCAGTTTATGGATAGTAAAAGAATAGCCATAATAGTGTTTAATTGGGTTATGAGTAAAGGGCAAGTAACAATATGGGTGAAAAAGGTAATGTGGTATGCAAAAGAATTGGATAAAAAATTTATATCTGTATACTTGTATAAATGGTGGGGTGATTGTGTTGATTGTTGAGTGTTATAGTGGTAAGGAATGGGATAAGAGAATAGAAGAATTAATAAAAAAATAGGGAGTTGGAGAGATGGAGAACTAGTATGGAGGGTAAGAAGAGTATAAATATATATAAAAGTAAATGGAACATTGGATGAAGTTAATTTAAGATAATAGTAAGGAAAGTAATTTATTGTTTAAGGCTCGAATGGGATCTTTAGAAACAAGAGAAAATACATGTAAATGGAAAACTATGGGTGATTTAGTGTGCAAATTGTGTAAGGAAGATATAGAAAATATTAGGCATCTGTTGATTGAAAGCAAATCCTTGAAAGCTGAAAGGGTACAGATAATGAAGTTATCGGAGAATAGATATGAACAAAGCGATTATACAGAAAATGAGTTATTGGTTTTTATGCTGGGTTTGTGAAAAGATAAGGGGTATTTAAATATAAAGGCCATAGAGTTGACAAAGAGTATGTTGTGGAAATGGGATGGGGCAGAATATGGGAAGACTTAGAGTGGGGAATGGAAAATATAGTAGCTAACAGGTTTATCTGGGCATAATTGTTGAGATATTCTTGACTTTGTTTAAGGAGAAGTGAAAATACATCATATCACATCACATCACATAGAAAATTTGTTTACCATGATCAAAAAGTGTATGGTGATGATGGTTTACACTGACTAGACTCAGGAAGATAGCAAGAGCTTGTGAATATTGTTCAGACTATTGAGAAATAAAAGCACTAAGATAAACATCAGCCAAATAATTTAAAATAATTTGAAGTTTTATTAAAAGTAATATAAAATTTTAAAGTAGAGCTTAACACACAATAAATATGGTTATATCAGGCACATACTAGCAAAAATAAAATATTAATGCTCTGGCAGACAGACTAATTTTTTAATAGTGAATTAAAGAAAAAAAGAAGGGAATGATTTTCCGTAAGCTGATAATTCACCTAAGCAACTCTGGTTTCCTTATTCAAAAGTTCCAAAATTAAAAGCCAAGGAAAGTTACTTGCATGAATCAATGAAACCAGTGTGGCAAGCGATCACTAGCTTAGACTAATGACGTCATAATGTCTGCAGAACTTTGCTGCATGGCCAATCACTTTTAAGATTTCCAAGGTTGATTACAATACAAGAACACATAAAGGTGAATGAATACAACAAAGTGTGAATTATAAAACGAGATAAAAGAAGAGAAAACTTAAATCTCAAATTTACTGAAATAGTAAAATTAGAAAATACTCCAACATAAATGATTTAAAATTAATAAAACATTAAATATCTGATTTAAGAAAAACAGACATATAATATGGGTGAATTACCAACCAAACAACTGGCCAAAATGAAGCTGAATACAATAATTAAAAGTCTCAATAGGAGATAGGTGATTTATAAGAAAACTAGTTATGTCTGCCCATGCATTTATCAAGAAAATGAAATAATTAGAATTACAAATAATTTTATAAACTAAATTCCCAGTACACACTCTGGCAAATAAATTTAAAGCAAAAAATAAAATATGAAATAAATCTAGCAAATGAAATACTAAAGTTTGACCTACATTTTTAAAGTGTATTTATTGGAGAATGTATATGAGCTGAAAATATGAAAACATTAAATGCTTTAGCAGAAAGAAATATTCTATCACCTACAATGTTAAAGGAGATTAATAATATCTCGCTACTGTGATTTATGAAAGTAAACAATTCTAGTTTCTCAATTCAAAGATAAAAAAATATGGTCTTGTAGGAAATCAATGAAACAGCTTTGGTAAGTATTTCTTGGCCCGGGATAAGGCATCAAGACAAGAACATCATTTTGTTGGCAGGACAGATAATGATGTACCACTTTTAAGGTAATTCATGGTTGATTTCACATACAAGACATTAAAACTTGAAGAATGATTATGGTCTTATGTAATCTAGAAAGGAAGAAATGAAATCTCCAACTACAGAAAACCAAAATAACAAACATGATAAACCACCAATCAAAAGATTTGTTGTTTGCAAAAAGCACAAACACAATAATTCAAATTAATTATTGGACCATAAAAATAAAAACAGGTGAGCAAATTAAAATTATGAAAAACTGCTAAAGGATTTAGCACTAGTAATAAAATAAAGAGAATCATATTAAAAATATAAACTATAATCTCACAATACACTCTCCAATAAACAAAATTGAAAACAAACTTGGAATCTTAGAACTAAGATTCCAAGACACACTAGAAATACAAAGAAAAGCAAACACATAAAAAATATGAGATTAAATAATTATTAAAACCACAGATTTATTTTTAGATTGAGTGGAGATTTAACTAGAGATTTATTTACTCTGGAAAGAACAAGAAATAATTTTATCTTATGGTAAAGCTGGGTCCATGTAGTTTTTCAAAGAGGGTGCTCATTTATTTTTGAGTTCAAATTTTCAGGTGTTTCATTTCTTCACAGTGGCATGTAGAGAGGCATATTTCAGGATTTTTTTTACTTTGGACTTTCATGGCATGAAGGAAGAACAGCTTGGAATCAGGAGTCCATCCTTAAATAAGTTAGCAAGGCATGTTGTAGGTTGTAATGCACACAGCGGTGAATTGAGACATTTTGTGACAGCAAATTTTAAGAAAAAAATATGTCCAGACTGCCAACAATACTAATCACAGTAGGCTAATATAAAATGAAAAGTATAATTATAAGAGACTGAATCATTACAATGAGGAGAGCTAGCTTTTTCAAGCCAAGAATGTAAAATGTCCAAAATTTTTTGGGTTATTTATACCTTCTTTCTATCTTCCACATAAACTTTCTTGTTTTTCAATTATAAGCCTTATCCCAGGGCAAAGCTTTATCTCCTGCTCAACCTTACTTAAGAATTCTAACCAGGGATTATCTTATAGAAAAACAACAACACAAAATTACATTTTTGCTTTTAAAATCAAACTAAAATGGACCATAATTAAAATAAAAGAAACAGGAATGCAATTAAAAAGTTTGCTTGCTTTTAATTAATTTACTAAAAAAAATAAAACAAGTTGTAAAAGAAAACTATTTTAGAAATCAAATTTATAAAAAAAAAATAAAATGACATATTTTAAATATAAATGAGCATGTGTGTTAATATACGTACTCCTATAAACAACTTTTAAATAGTTTTAAACTTTAAAATGTAATGGAAATAAAAGTTGTTTTTATTTTTGGCAATGAATCCAGTGACAAAAGTGAACAGCTAAAAACTGGTCTGGTTATAGGGATATTCAGAAAAACTTGTTAAGAGCTATTCATGTTCATTATATAACATTTGTAGTACAAGCTTATATATATAGTAGCCTTTCTATTTTGCTATATGATTTTATAAATGTGTAAAACAATCAATTTTATAGCAAAATTTTAAATTTTATATAACATTTTTTTTAATGTATTTTTGTATTTAAAGTAGTTTAAAATACACTGTTTATTTGATATAAAGTGGAGCTAAATTATTTTAACATAATATTATCTAAATTTAATAATAAAGTTAAGATATAGAATAGTATTTATAGTTTATTAAAAGTAAATAATTACTACAGTTAGGTAATACAATGCCAAAATAATAATCTTATCATAAAAATCAACATTATATAAATGTTGTTTAATTTTAAAAAAATATGTTTAATTATTTAATAGTGATGTAATAATTAAGGAATGCAGTATGTGTTAATTTGTGTGCCCACATATTCCTACTAAAATTAATTAAGTTTTTACTCCCTTGTTGCTAAAGTTATTTTTTTATTTGTATCAAATTTATATTGTAAATTATTTGGTATCTGTTTTTAAAATGTATCAAAATTGGTTATTAAAATGACATAAAACAATTAGTTTTTATATTTGCATTTTATGTGTAATAAAAATTATTTTATTTAAAAGTATATTTAAAAATAGTATTTAAATAAAGTTTAAAATATATTGTTTAATAAGATTTATAATTAAATTATTTTTAATTAAAAATAAAGCCAGACAAACTAATTTGTATGTAATTTTTTTAGTGTCTCAGATTTAATTGACCAATCAAATGGGGTTTTAATATGGCTATAGATACAGATAATGATTGAGAAAATCTGTCATTGTGATAGTCTGTTAAATTTTTCCTTTTGAAATCAAGTAAATTTTGAAGAATAAAACGTTATTCCCCATAGTCTAAATTTTAAATTGTAATTTTCTGTAAATTTTATTATTTTATTAGTAAAGTGTTAAAAATAATTTAAAAAATTTTGAATAATAATTTAAGAAGTTTATTCAAATTGTTTGAATTTTGTATAAAAGAAGCAATATTTCTTATTAGTACTGAACAAAATCCAATTATAAGCTATGTTAATAATGGTAAAAAAACATGTTTCAATACAGAAATGTCACTAGTTAAAGATTATGCTGGAGAGCATGTCATTTAGATCAAAGATCAATGTGAAGGATTTGTAAGGAATTTCTTTTTAATCATATTTTTATGTTGTATATGAAATAACAGTCTTATTTAGTTTTAATAAATAGCAACTAAAAGCATAATCTTTCATTTGATAAATATATTAATTTTTGCTATCAGAAATTTATTTAAAAAATTTCAGAATTTATATTCAGTTTAAGAAGGAAGAGAAAATACTAATTAATTATTTTAGTGAAAATATATTTATTATTTACTAGTCCATTAACTTTAATTCACAAATATTTTTAATATAAGAAATATATACTAACCTGAAAAGAGGAAAATTGTATGATTGAATAATGTTTATCACATATTTTTTAAATTGTTAGAATAATAAAGATGAACTGTTATAAGAAGTATATATATATATATATATATATATATATATATATATATATATATATATATATATATATATATATATATATATATAAGTTATAAGTTGACTACAAATATTGTTTAAAGTATACTAACTGCAGGATAACATTCTAAATACATAATGGGATTTTAAAAAATATTTTTGCAAGTAAATTGTGTGCAAGTGCATATACATAAAAGAATTATAAAATTGAATAAACTCCGTAGTGATATAGTTAAAATTAAGTGTAATGCTTTTATATGAACATTTTGGGGGATTTGTTTTGAAATGACATATTTCTACAACAAGTTATTAAATGGGAATTGAATAAGAAACTTTTTAGAAAGGTGATCATTATTAAATTGATTAATAATAAATTATTATTATTATTAACTTCTGTTCTGAAATTTGCTTCAGCAAGGAATTAAACTGAATGAACTTTAGATAGATACATTTTATCTTGGTGAACAATATTTCCATTGAATATTTATCTAATATTTTTGTATTTATGTTGCACAGAGTTAAAAGTACCATGGGGATAGAGAAGGAAAATACATCTCTTATTAAGTGAACATTGTTGTTATGATAACAGTCACTTTCCTTGGAATTTCATCTTCAATAAAAATGACAAAAGGGAACATTTCTTATTTTTAGTTAAGGAATATATGTAGTTAATTTAGTAATTATAAGTATTATTAGATTTAAGATATAGATTAATATTAATATATGTGAAGTGCATATGTAATATTTGGTATTAAAAAGGAGGAACATTAATATTTTTCTTCTGTTATAATAAATTTATAACTTCAATGGAATTCAGTTAACAAGATAGGATTGTCGTAATAATCATATTGATTAAGGTAATTTTTTTAACATATTTAAATGTCAATCTTGGTATATATATATATATAATATATATATATATATATATATATATATATATATATATATATATATATATATATATATATATATATATATATATATATATATATGAGTGATACATCAGGTAAACTGAATATTATATCTATTATGTGTTTATTTACATTAAAATAATTTGTTTTAAATTTATGAATATACATGTTATATGGTGGGTCTGTTTAGATACGATATGAAAGTATGGATAAAAAGTTATAAGCAGTATATGTTTAGATGCTATATTCGTAATTGATCTCTGAATTGTTTTATAAAAAATACTAATGAAAGTCTTTTATTATAAGTTAAATATCTGTAATCATTTGTTTGTGCTATATTTAATCTTCTTGATATTTTAATAAATACAATATATAGAAGTTTAGAAATTATTTTTTGAAGAAATGTTTAAGAATTTATCTGTGATGTTGTTATGAGATATACAGAGTGTTTATGATAGACAGTTAATGGCTCAGGAGTGTAGTATTAGGAAATCCTATAGAGCATGTGATCATATGAATATTAAGCATAATCATTTGAATATTAAGTATAACACAGTTAACATAGGTCTATATGATTGTTTATGATTTGTGGACAGTAGCATTCCTTTTCATAAATAAGTAAGTGCTCAGAGAGAAGCCATAATAGAAATTTAAGGTAGACATAGAATATGCAGTCTTAAGCTCTGCATCCATGTTTTCATTGCTTTTTCTCATTCTTGTACTTTTTAATCCTTCACTTTTAATCACTGCTATAATCACTGGTTCCTACATAATGATAGGTATTGTTAAAAATGTATGAAGAATAATAGCTAGACTCTTAAATAACATTCAGTATTTTTGTAAGGCAACATAATATATAACAAATGATGTATAAACAGAATGTTAAATAGTTTTGTGGAATGTTTTGATATTCCAAATATATTACAAGAAATCAAAAAAGTCATAGAATGTATATTAAATTCTTATAAAAGTTATGACTAAGAATAAAATATAAATGTGATGAACATCATAAAATATAAAGTGAATAAATACCATATATTTATTTTTTATGTTATTAAAATAATTATATGTTTCTTTTTTTATAAAATAAACATAAAAACACATATGTGTTATAGAATTATTATAAAAATTATCGTATGATTATTGAATAATATATTTTCTTGTAATGCATAATATAACAAATAAAATATTTAAACAATGAATATAAAAAATTTATAGAATTATTTAGATAAATATTTCATTATCAAACAAAATTTTATTTATGAATGTGCAATTATTTTTGAGACTTTGCAAATAAATTATCAAACACCAAATAGTTCAATTCAAATCGATTTGCGATAAATATCTGATATTTTATACTGGCTTCTCTAATATAATTGTTCAAGATAATTTTCCATATGAAATCATGCAGTAAAAAACTATTTTTTATTGTAAAAAGTTAACAACAATTTAATATCTAGAGAAAATTTTCTTATTTATTATAACAGTTATTGAGTTCATCACTGTGCCTATTTTACAAACTTATATGTACAAATGTATAAAGCCACAGAAACACTTTATGAATATTTTTTATTAGTCATTAATTAGACTAGATATTATTCAATAGTGAATAATATTTATGCAAATTGTTACATTTTTATTTACCATTGTCAAACTAACTCCACTACTTTGACACCATCCACCTCAGATAATACAATAACGATTATTACTAATTATTTTTAAAATTAGAGATTATGTCTAGCAAAGTTATAAACTTTAGACCATGGTTAATGAATAATATATCTGATTTTTTTTAATTTTAAACATACACTACATGGAGTTATTCTCCTTTCTCTTTCCCTTGTGTAATATCTTGATAGATATATTAAACAACCTCCATATTTCATGGTTTTTTTTTAAATTCATATAAACAAAGATACAATAAAAGACAAATGGTGCCCAAGATGCATTTTACAATGTGATTTTCCTTACACCACTCTCATGCATGCTAGGGACTAGTTTCTATCTGCTTTTAACACCTGGATGGTGGGAACATAATCATAAACATATGACCAAACATAGGTGAAAAAAGAATGCACAATTTATGCTGAGCCAGCACTCATCAGTTGGCCCAGCCCACTATCTTTTTCACATGTATTTAACACTTTAGATTTATAAATACAGTCACACTAACATTTTTCAAAAATAAATATTATCACTGCTCATAATTGAACCATTTGTATCTCACAGCATTACAGAATTTGTACTACAAGTGTATGGAAAGATTAAGCCATCTTCCACCCATAGATTGCAACTAAGATGCAATAAAAATATATGATTTACAAGAAAAAGAGTTGCTATTTCATCCATTTGCAATTTTAATATATAATATCACTTTGGCATGGCTAAACAAATTATACTTCAAATTGCTGTGATATTTGTCCATAAAAATGTCAATTTAGAATTAAAAGTTGGAATCACTGATAAAATTTTAAAACCTAAAAATGAAAATAACTCTATGTGAGGTTTTCTAGGTAGTATGTAACATGTAACAAATTAATCATGTTTTATTCTAATTTTTTTCAAAAGGGATAATTAAGAATACAATTTTTAACTATAATTTTTTAATTGATGACAATGTTATGA
Source organism: Epiperipatus broadwayi (assembly GCA_028023455.1). Classification (NCBI taxonomy): domain Eukaryota; kingdom Metazoa; phylum Onychophora; class Udeonychophora; order Euonychophora; family Peripatidae; genus Epiperipatus; species Epiperipatus broadwayi. The sequence goes on along the minus strand of JAQFVV010013049.1, from coordinate 209,103 downwards.
TACATTTAGCAATATGTGACAATTTTATAAGGTTGCAAATGTAAACTGTCAATGAAATTGTAAAGTTTTGTGTTAAACAAACTTTTATTTTTCCACTTCAAGTAATATTACAAACTACAGGATAAAAGTATTATTATTATTATTATTATTATTATTATTATTATTATTATTATTATTATTATTATTATTATTATTATTATTATTATTATTATTATTATTATTATTATTATTATTATTATTATTATTATTATTATTATTATTATTATTATTATTATTATTATTATTATTATTATTATTATTATTATTATTATTATTATTATTATTATTATTATTATTATTATTATTATTATTATTATTATTATTATTATTATTGTTGTTGTTGTTGTTGTTGTTGTTGTTATTATTATTATTATTATTATTATTATTATTATGTTTGTCCTTTTATCTAGATGGCTAAACTCATTTACAAGTGACTGCCGTTGATGGTAATTTGTTAGTAAATGTTATTTACTTAATCTGAAAGTCAAATCTCAGTCTAGGCTTCTTAAATAAATATCAATGTATTCACAATAAAAATACAATAATGCTATTATCACCACTGGAAAGAGCTATATATTTCTGTGATTCTATCATCATAACTTATAATAAAGTCATAAATTATAAATTAACCGAACATTATTAGCACTGCTTATTTCATGTTTACACATAAAATATCGGCTTTCTTCACTACAAAATTAAATAAAAAATATATAGTTGATTGATTACAGTTCAGATGATTATGTGTCATTTGATAATCAGAAATAATATATTGAGTATCCAAAATCTTTAGTTATTGTGTACCAGTATACTATTTGCACTAACCTAAACCACAAATAGAATCGAAAAATCTTAGACAAGAACATTAAAAAAATTGAAGTAATTTTAGACTTAAAATTGTTTAACAGTTGCAGTAGTGCCACTCAGTGCAAGACAAAATAATCAATGATGGAAGAAGTTTTATGCATAAAATCTATTGTCTACTCATCCAATATTCCCAATATAGTTTGCACCTTATGACTTTCATCAGTTATGAGCTTTGGATCTGAGGGTACTGCATCTAGATCTTAGGATCTAATGCAACCCCATATCAGCCACCTTTTACCAATTTACTTAATTATAAAGCTATGAATCCAAATTGGAAAACAATACCATTTTTAATTCAAGCTCATTCACATGTATAATCATATAGATCTCAACGCAGTTTAGCATCTATACAGTTTGATATCTTTGGTTCTTTAATAACCATAGTCACTATGACTCCATTAGGCAAGATTAGTATTAAACCATTAAACAAACAAATTATTTCCTTTACCTATGCTTATATAAGCTACTAAAACAGAGGTAAAACTCTATTCAGCTATAATCATCAGTGCAAGGCAGAATAATCAATGGATAAAAGGATTGTGCTTAAAGTCTCTATCCAAAGCACCTTTCTGATTAAAGCAAGAAGGTTGAAAATAGTCTGGAAATACTGAATGAGTAGGCAATAGATAACTATTTTATGCACAATCCTTCCAGCCATTGTCTACTTTGGTTTACTCTGGGTGGTGCTACTATATGGAGAATTTATCACTATATTAACAGCTCTTGTATGCATAAAAATAGTATTCCTGTCATGTTTAGAAGTTAAATCAAAATCATTTAAATTTAAATCTAGAATATAATAACAATATCAATCCAGAAATTTTTTTCCTTTACTTTTTCTTTGGGAAAATATTTATGGTTTGCTTTAGAATAACTTTTAATTTACTACTTTGTTTATGTTGTCACAGATGCTACTTACTATAGATGGCACTACTATAGTGAGATGTTGTTTTATTGCATTTGAATTGCGGTGTAGGTTAAGATTTTATGAATGACAGGAAAAAATAAATGGCTGAATGAATACTCATTTAAATTAAATTTCGGTGCTTATTTAAGCCATGTCTAACTGGAATGGATTTTTTTTCATATTATGAAGTGATATAATTTATTAAAAAATTGGTAAAATGCTTGGAAAATCATATGAAATAAGAAGACATCTGCCTATATATATATATATAAGATAGTAGTGATTAACACATCCAGGGTCCCTAAGCATGGATATTTAGACATCTACTTCTATACATAATTTTTGATTACGTGTTTTTTTAATAAATATATAATTAAAAAAAAGTAAGCACCCATCTATGAAAATTTTGTTACTTTCATTCTTCAGTAATTACTTATTATATATTTACTAGATATTCTAGAATTACTGGTGACATTAGGGAAAGCCACTAATCCAATTAACTGATAAACAATTTTAGACATTTCCTTGAAATTATATACGTGTTCCAAGTATTTTGTCCATTTCAAATGAGATTTGTCTTGTGGACAAAATATATGGAAAAATTGGTATACAATTAATTTTTTTGTGTCACCAAGCAATCTATAGGCCCCACTACTGTCAAATATTGTCTTATATCTTCAACTAAAATGATATCTATTGAGAGTACATTTACCTGTGAAATTTATTTTTTATTATTTGAATTTATTTGTTACTCCTAAAATTTTTCAGTATAACTAAATGTGAAAAAAATAATTATTATATACATATTGTTAATTATATGTTAAACTGTTTCCATCATCTAATATTAAATATAAAATGTCTTTACAAATATTAAAGTTTATTAGAACTTTCTAATAATAATAGTAGATTACTCCACTGCACATGTGCTTTACAGATCAAATGCTTTTTAATGAATACTCTACTTTCCAAATACAAGAAAAAGACTTTTTAAAAGATAAAATATCTTTTTCACTGAAACTATATGAATAGGCAAATCTGAAGCATTTGGAACTGAGAGCATGAAGATTTAACATATCACCTTAAATTATTTATAATATGAGTTTTGTTACTATTATTATTACAATTTAAAACATCTCGCTATATAAATGATTTGTTAAACTTTCTAAATACAATCAACTATTACTGATAGCTTCCAGATTAATATATAACATAATATTTTGAGTTGTATTATTCTCCAGAGCTCTCAGTTGTTTATCATCTGATCAGTGACAGTACACTCATAGGAATTAAAAATGGAATTAAATTTGTGAATGTTAAATTTTAAAGTAATGCTCTTACCAACTTGAAAATAATGCTCTAACCAAGAAAGTTGATTAGATTATTACAATAAAATTTAATATTTATGAATCTAAACTTCCAAGTTCAATTTCCATGATAGTACTGCCACAAATTGAACCACCAACATCTGAAAAAACATGAATAATACCACTTAAAATGTTGTCCTATATACTAGCCTACTGGTTGCCATTGCATTTAATAATTCAATGTCTTTGGAAAGTATTAAAAAAGTTTTTTTTTTTTTTAAAACAACATCAAGAGTTATTGTTAGATGATGAAAGTACTACAAAATATAATCATTACTAAAATATTATTATCACAAATGTTGACAAACACTCTTCTACTTATAATTTTATTTATTTCTTTAGCTATGAATTCATAATGTAAACTTTAGATATTTTAACAGGGAGATAAATTTATTATTGGCTTTATTATGTGCTTTAATTGTGCCACTAACATTATAAATTTGATAATTATCATCTTTTTTTTCATAATTTGTGATTTTTATTATATATATTATAACCTACAAAAATATCAACAAGCCAACAGCCAGTAATGGAAAAATATATAAACTCAGAGCAAGGTTAGCTCTTCTATATATAGTGATATAAAAGAAAAGGTACATTATCACACATGCAAACATAAAATTACAGAGTTCACATACTCTATTTTTAAAATATATCTCTTAAAATTTTATGCAGTACATTACATACAAATGTTAGGTTACTCTCCATGCTTATTAACCAACACATCTTCTAAATAAAATTAAATCCTATAATCCTAATTGTTTTTCTACATGATCAGATCTAAGTTATAGAAATAACTCAGGTTTCTAGTCTTGCATTGTTAGCCGAGAGGTATTGCAGCCACCAAGCAAGCAAGTAGTTGTTTGCAGACAGTTGTGGGTTTGCGTCCTGGCCGATGCTATGACATATGAAAAAAACAACAACTCAGGTTTCTATGCCTCTTAATTCTTTCTCAGAAAATTTTTTAATCTTAAGCATAGCAATTCTTTCATAAAGTAATTTTATAAATAAGCTCAATGTTTCTTTTAATAATGAATTCTTTAATAATTAATAAATAACCTTAGTCTTTTTTTTTACTTCTTAAACAAACCAAGAATGTGACCCTAGTAAAAAAAATAAAAATATTAATAATAATATATCATCCTACCTTTAACATAATATCATAATAAATCAAATAATTATTAAATTTAAAATTTAAAATTAAACAAAAACACTCATATTAAAAGTAATTATAACAATCTAGGATAGCATTGTCATATTATAAGTATGCAAAAGAGTTTATCACTTTCTAAATTTCACACCAATAGGTTTCTCTTGTAATATTATATTAAAATAAATTAAGGCAGTCATATGAAATAAATAATATTTAATTTATAAAGTGCAAACAGTATTTGAAATTAAACTGAGATACTTCAAAACTCTCACACTTATTAGCCAATCAGGTGTTATTAATAGCGATCAAATCATAAATACAAGACAGAGAATTTACCAAGAAAAGAGCATCCACCCTCCTCTTTACTTGTATTTCTATATATCCAAGCCAGTCTGAAGTATTTAGATTTCAAAGCATGAATCTTCAAACACATTCACATTTAACTCACTGAGTTTAAATTACAAACATACAGCGTGAAATCCTATGATATACTATGCAGTAGTTTTTTAGTTGTTATAACTCGCATCATAGGATTTCATGTTGTATGTTTGTAATTTAAACTCAGTGAGTTAAATGTGAATATGTTTGAAGATTCATGCTTTCAAAACTAAATACTTCAGAATGGCCTGGATATATAGAAAGACAAGTAAAGAGAAGTGTGGATGCCCTTTTCTTGTTAAATTCTCTGTCTTGTATTTACGATTTGTTTGCTATTAATAACACCTGATTGGCTAATAAGCAGGAGAGGTTTGCAGTCTTTCAGTTTAATTTCATATTAAATAAAGTAAACTGATCTTAGTTATCAGAAATAAATAAAATAATATAAAGTGATTTTCTAATAGGTGAATAAAAAGAACTTATCATTTTAAAATTAAGATAAATAAAATATTATTCTGCTTAGAAGTTATCTTAATGTCAGTAATATAATTTCAATACAGTGACATTTCTATTATATTCCTTTGTATTCATGCACTTTTAATGCATAAAATACATGAAGGCGTGTGGTAATATTAGATTTTTGAGAATGCAAATGATGATAAAATTTGAAGAAAAAAATTAATAATTAAAATAACATTTATTGACAATTACAGTATTAAAAAAAAACCATTAAGATATTCAATAAATTTTATAAATTATCCCCCCCCCAAAAAAAAAAAAAATTAAAAATAAAATAATTTTGAAATTTAAAATATAGCAAAAATTATCAATAAATTAGAAATTGAAATATGAGTTCCTATAGGTTTAGCTAAGTTCTCATCTTAAATAAATTCATTGCTATTTGATCCCAAAATGACATAGCCTTAGTTCATGCATCATTTGGAATAGATAAAATATTGCAACCAGGTGGAAGAACTGCTCATTCTGCTTTGAAATTGCCATTGAACATGCAATTCATAGAAAATCCTATGTGCAACATATACAAAGCATCTAGCATGAGAAAATTATTGCAGAAATCCCAAATTATTGTTTGGGATGAATGCACAATGACACACAAAAAATTACTTGAGGCTCTTGATTGATCATTGCAAGATTTGCATGAAAACATTAGACAATTTGGGAACACATTAATATTGCTTGCAGGAGATTTCAGGCAAACATTACCTGTAATTCCTCAATCAATAACAGCACATGAAATAAATGCTTGCCTGAAATACTCTACTTTGGGGTAACACATAAAGATGTTAAAATTTAAAATACAAATATGCATGTTCAGCTGCAAAATGATCAATCAGCTTTAATTCTCACGTCAATTGTGGCTATTTGAAAAGTAAAGGTGCTGGTTGAGCTGACCTTAGGTTAAATTTTATTGCCTCATAGTTTCTCCAATTTAGTGATGTCAAAAGAAGAATTGGTTGAAAAGTATTCACCAATATTCAAACCAATTATAAAGATAATGATTGGCTGAGTGAATGAGCTATTCTTGCAGCCATGAACAATGTATTTATGAACTTAACAATATCATTCAAACATTCAAAGTAAACCAGTTCTGTACATGTTCATCAACACTGTTGTAGAAGTATATGAAGCAGTTAATTAACCAACAGAACTTTTAAATTCACTCAATCTGGAAGAGATATCATTGCATGTACTGCAATTGAAAATTGGTGTGTCAATTATAACCTTGCAAGATATCAACCAGCCAAAGCTTTGCAATGGCATGCACCTTGCAGTAAAAAATTAATGAGCAACATAATAGAAGCAACTATCTTGAAAGATCCTTTCAAAGGTGAAGTTGTCCTCATTCCTCACATTCCTATGATTCCAATAGATATGTCATTTCAATTTAAGAGATTGCAATTCCCAATTTAATAAGTGTTTGCACTCACCTTCAACAAAGCTCAGGGTCTATCTTTAGAATTGTGCAGTTTAGATCTTGACATGGATTGCTTCCCACATGGACATTTATATGTTGCATGTTCTAGAGTTAGCAAACCAGACAATCTCTATATATGCACAGATAATGGAACAACAAAAAATATTGTATACCCCCAAACATTGTGAAATTAAACATATGAGAAATGTGCACTTTTTTTTCAAAAGGGGGTTTGGGAAAAATTTTTTTTTTTTTTTTTCTCTTTCTCTTTCTCTTTTTTTTTTTTTTTTTTTTTATATATATTTTTTAAAAAAAAAATTTTAATAGCATATTGGACAAATGAGATTAATATTTCTTCTGAAATAAACAGTTGGAATTTTTCTGATTTATGTAATTGAAGAGTAAATATTCAAATTGAGCCTGGTGAGAAGCTTTAGAATCAATATTTTTGGAGAGCAAATGTAGAATTGTAATGAATTAAAATAAACCTTTAAAAGTGCAAACATATTTTATTAATTTAGAACAAACACATTGAGGATAGACTTCTTTTTTTTTTAAATAATGCATATGCAGTAATGATTTTTTTAAAAAAACTAGCATTCATAAATACATTAACAAATAAAGTGAATATTCTTGCAAATAGGAACATTAATAAATAAAGTTTCATACCTTCTTTAAAATCAAACATTTCATAAATGATACAGTATATTTAATAAATATGTCTTTTATTAATAGTACACATATTAAATAAGAATTTTGTCAAATTCCAGTTATATTTTTTCTTTAAAATCTTATTTTAACATAACTTTACTTTGAATAAAACAGATATTTTAATTATAACATTTAGCAATGTAAACTTCATTTATAGTAAAATGTATAAATAATGTCTTTTTTTTTTATAAATAATATATTTATAGCAAATAGTTTAGCATATTTTTAAACAAATATAGAATATATCAAATTTATGAATGAAGAAACAAACAGCTCTTTTCTCTAAATAATTTAATGCAATTATACATTTAACAAGTTAACAGTTTAACTGTTAGGTACTCGTACAATTTCCTATTGGCCTATGTCAATTAAAATTCGAAACTTTTGATTGGTCAATTACAGAATCACCAGTAAAATATATTTGTCTTTCATTATTAGATTTGTTTTAGTTTTATTTGTAAAAATCAAATTAATATTTTGTCAGATTATAAAAGTGAATGAAGAATTTTTCAAAAATAAATTTCTAGTTATAATTATAAAAATATTCTATAGTGGTGAACCTAAAAAGAACATTTGTAACTTATTAGAAAATGTTTCATATATCATTGATTTCTTGTTCAATTTACATTCATATAAAAGTAAAAAATTTTTATTAAAATCTTAACTACTTTTCTAAAATAATTATATTTTAAGAATATTTAATCAAAATAATTTATAATGTATAAAAATACTAAAAAAAAACACTCTAAAACATTCATTTTCATTTTCAAAATCAAAACAAAAAACTTGCAGTGGTAAAAAATAATTAACAAGTACTTGTTTTTGTTTAAAATGAAAACCAACCAATCACCATCTAGGAAAGTCTGCCTTCTCCCATTGTTGTAGCTTCAAATTTAAATATTACTGATTTTTTTTTGTAAAATAATTCTAGAAAGGGCAACATGTTACAGTACTTTTTAAACTTGGAAATGCATGTAAATTCACTACAATAATGTAAAAATTGCCACTTTTAGAGCAACTTAAAGCCATGTTTGACTATAGATGAAAATGACAATTAAAGTGAATGTTCATCAAATATGTAAATGAATCACTTGTTAATGACTATCAATAGATATTTATGCATTAATATTTTTAAATTTCTTTATCATTTTCAGGTTTCTGTTATTTTGAATAAAAGTTCAAATTCAATTAAACCAAAAAAGAACACTCTGGAAAAATTATAGACATATTCAATGTTTAAATAAACATTGTTTTTAAAGTTCTTTCAAAAATAGCTAATATGTTATTTTCATATTTTTATGCAAACAAATTAAAAGTTCTAGTATTTAATTTAAGAATTAGCTTTCTTTAAATATAATAAAACAAATAAATTATCATTAATAAAAATTCTTACAACTCATGCAGCTGTCTTAATATGATGGGTCAATATATCACTTCCTGAAATGTACACACGAATTGTAAGAACAATTTTCCATAAGTGAGGTTGGAATAATTTAAAGCATTCAAAGTCTAAGTTAGAAGAATATCTCAATAGATAATTATTTTTAGCACTGTCTACTTTAATTAAAATCAAAAAATAAAATTAGTTAGAATAATTTACAACTTGAAAGCTCTAAGGAAGAAATCATATGTGTGTGTGTGTGTAAGTTTAACAAGCAGCTATATCATGTGATAGAAATTGATAGAAATGAAGTGTTTTTCCCAGATGACCTAATTAACTAAAACAACACAATTTTCTAGTTAGTGGGTGGAATTCTAAAAATAAATCTCATTAACATATTCTAAAAAATTCCATGCTTAATTGTCTAGACAGTATAATTAAATATTACATCATTTTAAAAATAATTATATAACATGTTACTTAAAATATATTTTGTTTAAATACATTTTATTATTTCTATTAAATTTTCAGAACATTATGGAATTTACAATAATTTTTTTAAAAATAGTTACATTTAAATACAAGATATTTAAGTTAAATTTAACCATTAATTTTATAACAAGGAATTATTCTTTAGTAATTAACAAATTTAATGCATTTGCTAATATATGCAAATATTTAATTATTTATCTAGAAATAACAATGTAAATACATTAATTAACTATTAATTAAAAGATAAGATTTTTAATTATATAAAGTTTAAGATTATCTAAATAAAAACTGGATTATAATACTACTAAAATAACCTTTATATCTGCACCTTTAATGAAACTGTAAGATGGATTAGTTATAACACTAATATTAAATTACACACTTTATTTAAAACTGGCATTGATATTTAAAACCTTTTCTAAATTTTAAACCTATTTTAAAATATCTTTATAATATTCTAACTAATAAAATATAAAACAGTTAAGCTGAGACTATTTTAACATTACTACTAAAAGATACTCTAAATTTTAAATAAATATTAATTTTAAGGTTAAGCACTTATAAATATAAAAACGTTACATTAATAAGTTTAAACTAAAGATTAGCCTTTCAAGCTAACATACATGTGCTTTTTACGAATGTTAATAATAATAAATGAATACTTAATTTATAAACATAGCGCTATATAAATAAATGCCTCATTAATAAGTTTAAAACATATTAAAGTTCACTTATATAAAATTATTTAAAGTTAATACTAACTTATAATATCAACTATGACAAGAATAATAAATTACAAATACACTTTAATTTATATTATTGTAATGTCTTATTGCATAAAAAATAAATTATATTATTATTTTTTAAAAACAATATATCACTATCACACTTAACCTGAAGTTCAGCAGTTAGATTTGAAGATCACAATATAGATCAATGACTGATAAATTTTATTTATGAGGCAACTGAATACAATGATTATGATTTACTCTGAATCCATTGGTGAAACTTCTGTTGTGTCTATGAAGATTAAATCCAATTGGTTTTAATGTTCGATTGGAAAAAGAAATTCTTTCAAATTTATAAAAAATTTATTTTTTATGCTATTAATCTTTGATTATAAATTCTTCACTAAACATTCAAAATTGTGATCTTGATTTGAGATTTTTCTTAGAAGAGGTATGCATTAAAATGTGAAAGGAATTGTTACCATCTATGTATGTTCCTCAGTAATATTAGCAAATCATCAAAAACATTGACTTATTAACAAATAATAATGATGCTATCAGTAGTAACAATATTTATATTTAAAGTTAAAATGAATCATTTTATAAATGTTTGCATTTATTAAATTATATTTTTTCTCACTTATTGTCATTGATAATTTTACCAAAAGGAACTTCTGTCCATATATTTATCAAGTATCGCACTGCAACATAATATTGATTCTCTGACTCTTATATATGTTGTAAATCATTGGGTGATTTTTTACTAAAAGTGTTATAGGCCCACCATTTTAGGATGCTGATTATTATTATCTAACTTGTACTAGAGTACAACCTTTTTATAATGTGAATTTGACAATACTGCTTTTATTAATATTTCAATGAAAACAAATCTGATAAGTCTATACTTTATATATAATCATAACATAGCAATTGTATTTCCTCTATTATTCTTGAAGGAAATATTCCTTTTAATGCTATTCCATCATTATGGGCCATGCTTCAAGACAAACTTACCACGTAACATTATCATCTGTTCAAATTTATATGATATTACATTATTTTCAACTATTTTAATAATTATAAAGCAAATATCAAAATTTAAAGCATATTCTGATATATTTATCACAAATCCACATTTTTTCATTTATATTTTTTTTAAAAATGTTAATTTGGTGAAAGAATGTTTATACCAACATCACTGGTACTGTTATCATTCTTTGTTCATATTAAAAAGTCAGTTTTTGAATATTCATAAACTTCATATATAATCTTTTAAAATATTATTTGTGTATAAAAGTAAATTAAAAAAAGATAAAGATTTTATTAACAGGTGAAAGGTTTAACATTTTCACAAACTCCTACGAGGTGTAAAAATAGAAATGTAAGATTTTGAAAGAATTAACAGTTATAAAGTATTGTGGCGAATGGTAAAACAAATGTCAATACATATCAAAAAAGAAAGATTTTTCTATTGGAATATGCAGGTAGAAAAGTTCTGAACAATTATGATATATATGGTAGATTGCAACTACATGTATTCTGTGTAAAATAACATCAAAAATAATAACTAAACAAAATACTGGTGTTTTTTTAACATCAATTCTACAAATCTTTATGATTTATGAATTGATTATAATAAAACTATGACAAACAATATTGTAAAAGATTGCAAACAAAGATGACTTATAGCTATGGATCATTAAAAAAATCTTAAATAAAATGCAGAATTTATTGTCATTTTATTCTTCAAAATTGTAATACCTTCTGATATCTGTGATTGCTAGAAACATTCCAAACATGTCTAATTATTAATCTGCCATTGATTGTATAAGATCACAGAAAATGCTTTAGTGTGAAGCCTAAAAACTGAAATACATCATAGCTCATTGTACTAAAAGTGTACTCAAACAAGGTGTGCTTGTGAAAAAGCTGACTGGAGTCAGCATCATGCCCATAGCTGAGATGATGATCTGGAAGTGATAGAGGTGAGTCATGGACCATGAACTTGGGATTCCAGAAACCATGATTGTAACATGGCACCAAAAATTTAAGGCAATGTGACTATGAACCAAAATAATTAAATGTTAAAAAAATAATGAAATTCGACAGAATACATTTCAAATTTACTACGTACAAAAATCGTAAATTATAAGCTATAAAACAATTTAATTTAGTAATGCTGTAAATAGATTTCTTTTAATAAATTTTTAAAACAAAATTAAACATTGCATTAAATCCCAAGTGTGTTTCAAATATCTTTTTACCCTATCCGATTAAGGGTTAGTTTGTATTGTAGTCTAAATATAAAAGTAAATTACATTTTGCTTTTTAAATAGTGTAATTTGTCATTTTCTAATAATTATGTTAAAAATAAAGTTTAATTATAATTATTAATCTAAATTTTTTGTTTTCCACATGAACAGGGAGAGGATTCATACAATTAGAAAGATTAATGTATTTACTAATCAAATTATTCTTCCCATTTATATTTATTTGAACATTTAATTAAGGTAATAAAAATTTAAATTCTTCTTTTAATAATCTTTTCTGGTATTCTTCAGTAAGTTTGATCAGCTGTGAATAATCAAATATTACTAAATTTAAAAGAAAAATCAAATTTATCTTCACATGAGAAGATTGATATGAGTTGGTAATAAAAGACAGGAATAGTGTAAATGAGAATCAATAATTGTCTTTGAAAGAGGTGTTTACACATCACCTTCTTATATATATATATATGAATTCTGTAGAATTATTATTATATTTAAGAGATCTATAACTATATAACCTTTTCTATAAAAAAAAAAAAAAATCAATATAATTTGCTTGTTTGATTTAAGGGGTTGAATTTTAATTCTAAAATGAGCAAAGATAACAAATGACAAAAAGTCTAGAAGAAGCATCTTTGGAATAACAAAGATAAAAAGCTTGAAACCAAGCTAATAGTAGTAATGCTATTGTAAAAAAATAAAAATATGAACACAGGTAAAATAGGCAGGTAGACAAAAAAGATGATAGTTAATAAACTACCATTTTTTAATAAATAGTTAAAATAAAATGTGATGATAAAGGAAATTACATATTATTTTTAGATGACTTCATTTCAAGTGCAATCTCAGATTTTAATTTTTTTTTAAATTAGTAGGTCATTTATAAATCTTGTAAAATAAATTTAAATTATACATATGTATATAACTCCTTATGGGAGAAATTTAATTAATTTTGAAATGTTTAGAAAATTACTTTTACTTGTGTAAAATTTGGAATTTTATCTGCATCTTATATATGTAATACAAATAAAATGTCAGCTAATTAAACCCTATTGTAAGACTCTCCATATAGGTTACCATCTATCTCAATTACTCTAGATGTCTTGGCCTTCTGCCAGCTCCAAGGGCCAATCTAAGATAGCCCCTGGTCCAGCAGTGCTGATGATTTATAAATTGCAGTGATCTCTTTATAGAAAGATATTCAGCAATTTCTTCCTGCTTACTTTTGTATTTCAGTTTCAAGTCTATGATAGATTCGACATTCTGTGCCTCACTGGGCCAGTTCATTAATTTTGTCACAATCTTATCTAATTTGGATAATAACCAAATAGGGCCCCAGACTTTTGAGGTGCATTTAGTAATCAATTTACCAAGAATCTCGATAAATTGCATCCATGCATGATACGGATGAAGATTACTCAAATCAACTTCTTTGAACAATATATATGTATCAGATACTAGTTGGATTTTGATACTTGTTTGAGTTAGCATTTTTATACTTCTAGGGAGCTCTTATGCTGAGTCATTAGAGTTACTAAATTCAAAACCTCTTTCAATTGAAAAGTAGTCTGAAAATGTAATTGGTCACAGTTTTGCCTTTATGGATTTAAAAATTTCTGGGGAGACAAATAGCAAATCAATCTGTGATTTTGCCTTCTTATTATAAAAGGAGATAGCCCCATCTGGAAGAAGTGATCAACAGCTAATCAATTTTCGATTTATCAATGATCCATATTGTGCCCTTTTCTATAGGTCGGTAATAGTTCATGACAGTCAATTACTAAAAATTTTAAATTTAGAATATGTTCTTTTAATATGGTAATTGTATTAAGTCAATTATATTTTTAAAGTACAATTTAAAGCTAAAGAAAATATGTGGTATATAAAATTATAGTGAATTATTTAAAAAGTAGTTAAGTAAAATTCAAAATATTGTTTCATATGGTTGTAAAAGCTAGCCATATTAAATAACACAGCTATAAATAATTAAAAGTAAAATTAAAAATTCGATTTTAATAGTTTAAATCGTATAATTTAATAAATGCTATGTTTAAATTTGTAATCATATTTAAATAGTCAAAATTAATATAATATATTTTAAAAATAAACTTTATGATGGTGAGAATTGTATTTAATTCTATATTTTTAAAATTATTCGTCCAAAATTTTTATAATTATTTTATATAATATAATAAGTGTATCAATTTTATAAATCTAGGCAGAGAAATTGATTAAAAATTGTCTGTCAAAGTTATTAATCATGTGACTTGTATATTACATATGTTCACACACATGCTTGTTTGAAATAATAACAAAGTTTAAAATATTTTAAAAGTTATATTATAGAATTGGATAGAATTATTGCCTATCATAAAAGTAAATAGTATTAAACATTAAGTTAATTATCGTATAACATGTTTAAATAATGTAATAAAGACGAATACATAGATAATATAAAAAATTAAATATTTTATTTAAATAAAAATAGATAAATTGAATATTAAGAAATGGAATAAGTTATTAAATGTTATTTTAATAGTTATTTTAAAAGATGAAATAATTTAAATAAAATAATAATTGAATTAAAAGTGGTATTTTAAATAATATTTTAAGTTCATTACGTCATAATTTCTAATTTTGAAATTCAATTCTACTATAAACTAAAAATATGTAAATTTGTTCTCAAGCTAAAGTAAGAATTAACCAATAGGAATAGGTATTCTTACAAACTATAAATATGAATTGCATGGGGGTATAAGGGGAGATTAATAATGTATTGAAACCGGAGAAAGGTAAATTATAGCTATCAAAGAGATAGTATTTTAAAATTATAATTTAGTCAATTTTAGTGCTATCTCATAATTTATTTGAAAAAAAAAAAAAAATTTTAAAAGTAACTTGCAAAAAAGAGAGTGTAAACTAAAAAATATTTTAATAATTTCATTTAACATGCTTTGTTAAATCTTTATCAGTAGTATTTTACCTAAAAATTTAACCTAGACTACACAATAAAAATGGATATACTGTGGAATAAAATGGATAGAAATTGTAATACTATAAAGATGTTTGGAATATTTATTGATACAGCTTTATTAATATTTCACCGAAGAACTGTTCTGGTACATAAAAACCACAGCTCGGACATTATACGGAGTCTAAAAAATGTATTGAAACATATTATGTATAAGCTTATTCAAGATTTATTTTTAAATGGTAATAAGATAATTATATATTGCATTAATTATTTTATATAATATGATATTCAAAGGAGTAAAATGTTATATCCTTTCTAAAGGTTACATTTTTTAAAAAATATTTTCGAGTGCAAAATTTAAGAAAGAACTCAGGAGATTATGTTATAGAAGCATTTTTTTTGATATTAAAATGTCCGTTCTTAGAATTATTTAAAATGTATTTGGAAAAGATTTGTTCAAAAGTACTTGAAGTTTTATTTTAAAAGAGATTTATAAAAAATACCAAACGAAAGTTTAAATGTATCAAAAAGGAAATGTAAATAAAAAAGTGAACACATAGATGAATAAAAGATGGATCCATGGAAATACAAATAGTACTTAAAAGTTTATCGAATATTTTTAAAGTTAAATTAGATGGATTGATGCATTAGATACACAGAGAATATTGGTAGAGAAGATTAAGAAGCTTCACGGGATTAATTAATATTATGATTTAATAATTATCGTCCTAAAAAACTAAAACCAAGGATTATTTTCTAAATTTTACTAAATGGATTAATAATTATTTTATTTTAAACTTTAACATGCTTGGAAGAGAACATTTTTAAAACTCTAGAGAAAATAATAAACATTTTGGACTTATCAGGAACTATCGTCAAGAAAATATGTAATTATAGTTTTGATTCCTTTTATTTTATTAAACTAGTTTAAATCTAAATTTTTTATATAAGGTTAGGAAAAACATAAAAACATTAATTTATTAATATTAAAATTTTATAATATAACAATCTAATAATTTAACTAAAAGTATTTTAATATAAAGTGTATGGGAGTGAATTTTTTTTTATATATCTGCAATGCTCAAGTGGATAAAGAAAAGCCTACTGAACACGATGACTAGATAAAGGTTATTGGTAATAATAATAACTATTGATAATTTATAGTGTATATTTTTTTTTGTTTTCTTTAGATCATCCATAAATTGGAAGAATGAAGTGTAAAAGTATTTTTACTTAAATGTACCGCATTTTATACAACATTTTAAAAAACATTATGAGATAGGATTGATTTGAAAATATGCATACAACAATTTTTTTTTATTTTTTTTTTTATTAGTAATATAATCCAACATAACAAATAATTTTGTGATTCTTTTAAAATTTTTATGTTATGGGATATTCAAATCTTGTCTAAGTAGATTGTATATGATTAGACATATAGAATAATGAAGCAATCAGACTTTTTTTGTGGAACAGCTAGATTGTTTAACTATTAATGAATTTTATTTATTGTTTTGTAAATGCAGATAGTTATTTATTGATGTAAGATGTAGAAAAATCTTGAGAAATAATGTTGAGATAGTGGCTTGGAAGTACTTAGTGAACAGGAAACCAAGATGATATTTTTAAGAAATAGGATGTTATAAGGAATGGAAATAATATTTAGTCTTTATGTGAATATCAGCATAGTTAACAAAGCCCTATGACTGATACACATTTTATTTGGACAGTGTTTATATTTCTTGAAATATTTGATGTTCTAATAAAGCTGAAGAAATAGCTTTAACATCGTCCCTGTACTAGAAGATATTAGGCAGGTAAATGTCATACCTCTTCACACTGTACCATGATTTTGAGATATGTTAAGAGTAATACTCTAGCTTTCTTCCTTAATCCTATGCATCTGTTTTCGCTATCTTTATTTCATGTAACTGCATCGTTTAATAAGATATTTTAAAACAAATGATAAATAATTTAGAACTAAGGATATGCTATCGTTTTTTGGATAAGATTAGTTTATTTGCTTATAAGGAGCAGAATATTATAACTTAAAATTGAAGATCCAAAGTATCCTAAGGAAAGAAAAGAATAATAAAATATATTTTGAATTTTATTTCGGAAATGAAATATAAAATTTTTCAAAAATAAAGTATCTAAACAAAGATATTTTCTTTAAAATGATAATAATTTTAAATGCTTTAGTATTTTTTTTAAGAGAAAATAAGTATTGCATATTTTTAAAATACAATAGCACAAAGTAAATTATGTAAACAATATGCATAGTATTTTTTTTTGTTTATTGATTAACAGACATATATTAATGATTATACTGATATCATACTAAAGTAAGGCTTAAAGAAGAATATATTATGATTAGTAAACATTGTGTGATAAATACTAAAATCTAGTACTGAATTTTTGGATAATATTTTGTGTAACATCTGACTTTGCAAGATGAAATTTTTTTTAATATTTTGAGAAGTCCATACTCATTATAAAATTTTGTTTTCTATAGAATGTTTTTCTATGTACGAATTTTTAAGATAAGATAGTTTAATAATATTAATGATAAAATGCTGTTGCTAATAAAGTAAATAAATATATTTGTAATAAGTTAACCATAATGAGAAACCAAATGGTAACATTTTTTTTTAAATTTTGTCCTAAATCTAAATAAAGATATAATTGAAATATAAATTATTTTTTTATAACCCGGTAGATCAAATTGTAAAGTAAAAAAGTTAAGGATATCCACTGTAAATAGTGTAAATAAATTGTTTATTTATTTATTGTTAGTAATAAACTTTGTTAAATTTTGTTATTTCAAAAATTTTGTGTCCGAGTTATTTATTTCTCCACATCACTGCATGAAATCATGATATATGCATAATAATTGAAACAAATATATAATTTTGCACAAAAGATCAATAGAGAATTATTTAAGAATTTAAATATTTTATTGGTATTTATTATAATTAAATAATCATAATCTTACATTATTTTATTGGTCATAAATCAGTTATCACAATATTATATTAAATTATATGCTATCAGTTGCCACACATATTTTGTTTGTCAGATTATTAAAATGCTACCATGTATTTATTTATTATATTCATGAAGATAAAAGATTATATAAAATTATTTTATTATTTTATTATGGTAATAAAAGTATAGTAAAAGGAAAAGATATACAGAATTAGTTAAACAATGAAGAATATTATTACTGTTATTTATTATTATTAGTTTAAGTGTAGTAGATTATGACATAAAATCCCTTCTCATATTTTACTACCGTATTTTTAAATTAACTTAGAATAAACTTTATGAACCTGAGATTATTTTATGGAGCTAGATTATTAAATAGAAGATTAAGATTTATTTATTAGTTTAATCTTAGTGAGTAAAAGTTATTAAAGTCATAAGAATACTATGAGTTTGTTATTTGAAATAGTAATAAAGGGGGGATAGTGTTCTTATGCCATTGAGGTAGTATCCTGTGGGATATTGGCTCAATGTAATCTATCTTGTCACCTGTATTTTCACTTCAAGTCTCATGAAAATATTAAATATTTATTTTATTTATTTTTATAAACTGAACCTTATTTGTATTTTAAATTTGAGCTAGTGAAATTTTTTAATTTTAATGCTGAATATTTAGTTATTAATTATTAACTGAGATAGAACCCGTTTTATTTTATTTCATATATTATCTGAAGTGAGGATGCACGAGGGCAAGGTTAGAATATATATATATATATATATATATATATATATATATATATATATATATATATATATATATATATATATATATATATATATATATACTGAAAATTCTTCTATGTTAAGTTCCAATCCCCAATAATTAAAGTGGCAAGGGGATTGGTCCTCAATGCTATATTTATATGCTGTATAATTTTGTGTATGATTTCAAGTTTTCTAGAAAGATAAAGGTTAATTAGGTTAAAAGTATAATTTTTAAATTTGATAATTATAATGAAGCAGTTATTGTCAATTTTGATGATTTTAAAAGAGGTGATAGGGGAATTTTTATTTATTACAATTGTGTTCCCTCCTGTAGTCATATTAGAATAGGAATAATGAGAAAACCCAATGGTATTTATTTTATGAATAATGTGTTGATCATTTTTGTTATGCATCTTTGCCTCCACAAGACATAATATATCAGAGCTATGAACACAGAACCAATCAATGCCCTTGCCCATGAATTTAAGCCCCTAATATTCATTGAAGCAATTTTAATTGTCTCACAGTTGGATTAAGAAAATCAGAACATGCTCCCAGCTCTTCACTGGTTTTATTCTTCTTTTGATAATGCTCATTTAACTTCATAGCAAATTCCAGAAATTGTAGTATTACTTCTTGATCACAGATTTTGGGAAATTTAATTGTTTCCATTTTATCTTCAAAATTCTCTTTGTCATGAAGTGTGACAATGATTGCTAAGTTGTCATTGATAATTTCATCTGGAATGGGCTCCAACAAATTTTCATTTAGAAAAGAATTTAATCTTGTTTTCTTACTTAATTGAGGTGATGAGTCTTTTTCTTGATCTGATTAATCCAATAAATTTCACTTTATATAAACTTTCACAGTCCAAATTTTACTCTTGATTGAGGAGAGACTAAAGCTTTTGTTCTCAGTCTTTTTTTCATTACATCTCACACTCTTCTTTCATTTTGTGTTTCTTTCTCTTCTTGTGCTGAAATCTCTACATATCACAGACTAGGCTCTCCTATGGATGAAGCAATATCTTCATTTAATGACTGATTTTTGAGAGTATCAGACTGTGATTAAACATATTGTTCCAAGTTCTGAATCTCATTCAATAGCTCCTCCTTCTTGTTCATTGTTTTAAGTTTATTCCTTTGTGTTTTTCTCTTGTATCTACACTAGGCCATGATCCTAGGTTATTATAACTTCTGTCTTGATATTTATGAAGTATTTTCCTTATAGCTCCAAATAAGTGGTATTTTCTGCCAGGGTCTTTCCTCATTAGATGCCATTGATGCTTGCAAAAAACCACTGTGGGGCTACACCTTTCAACATGATGATTAATGGAGTCTATTGGTAATCAATCAAAGAGGGAAATAGTAAATGAAATATTCCTTTCTTTAATATTAATTTTACATTGGCCAAATTTGTTAAGAATTGTGTACCCTGAAAATTGATCGATTGGTATTGAAGGCTTAGAATTTTTCCAAAAGGACTTATAATTTTTTGCAAGTCTGCAAGACCAAAATTTACACCACAATTTCAAATCAAACCATCAACACATGCAGGTCTATTTAAGTCTATGTAAATCAAAAATTTGTTTACTATAGTCTTGAATTTATTTTTAAATGCTTCTTTTGTGAATGAATTGTTAAATTGCATAATTAGATATCTATCGTTACCCATGAAATAAAATTTAATATATTGTTTGTCTGAGGCCCTATTGTTTAATTAAAGCATATAGCCCTTGTACAGGAAATTTAAATAGATTTAAATGATTGTCTGTGGTCATCATGATCAGATATTATCATGTTTATATATCTGGAATGTCCTCATCAGGACTGCTGGAATAACCTGATTAAATTTATCAGAGATTTCAGAATATATTGAGGGGTTATTTCTAATTTCCTCTTCAAGGTCATTAATTTCTGACATCACCTCATCCATCTCATTCACTTCATTCAAGTGAATTACCTGAAAAGATCTTGTGTGCCTCTCTTTCCTGAGAACCACATTGCAAATGAATATCATTATTGTTTTGCATGTTTATATTCATCTTTATGGTTTCTGCATATGTCATGGGCACTGCATTATTTTTGATTTGAATTTTACTGTCCCAATTTTGACTAGTTTGTTTAAAGGAGTTAGCTTTTGTATCAAATGTCAAAGGTGGAAAGATGTCTTTTGAAAGATGATTTATCTTCAAGTCTGTTGGTCTTACTCTTCCTATAGACAAGCCATTATAGTTGGCTTTATAATTATTTTCATTTGATGTGGTTAATTGACTATCAAAATAAGTGTTTCTTGATTTAAAATGTATATAAATAGAAGTTTTACATTTGGCCCCTTGAGCCAAGTCCTTATTAATGGGTCTTTCATGGATATGTTCATGCATTTCTAGTTGCTTGGGAGTATTAATTTGGTTCATATTACTGTTTTCAATATTTCCAATAGCTCTCCATGCAGGAAGAATGCTTTCCTCCTCTCCAGTAAGCTTCTCATGATGTTTATAGTTATCTGTATTACTTACACATTCATTTTCAGCTTTGAAATATATGCCATTATGATTAAAAGTTGATTTTGCCGGTTGTTTATTTTTTAATCGCACCACCTCTGTGACCATTTTTTGGTCATGACTTTGTTTTTCTACATAAGAGGAAGTCACAATTAGTTTTAAATTGTAGCTATCATCATATTCTATAATACCATTTTTAAACTTGGATTGTATTTACAGCTTGTGACATTATTCCATCATGTAAACTTTTGCCACTACTGACTACTTCTGGAAAAACACCAAATTTGCATTGTTTATGAATGATGCCATTGTTTTTAGCATAACTTTTTTGTTTCTGAATATTTTCACATAATTCTTTTTTTGTATTGTTACTTTCGTCATTATCTATCATACTGGTTCCATCATTATGTTTAGAACACTGTATTTTATTATTGGACTTTGTTTGAAGTCTGTAACTTTCTAAATCATTTTTTCCTTTATTTTATATACTATCTGAGTTTTGACAGTTCTCCAGCATTTCTAAAAGTTTATTATTTATTAAATTCTTCTTAGCTGGTTGTTTACTATTATTATTCTTTGTTACTACTATTTTAGACTTATCATCTAAGTTTGCAGTTGATTTATTGAATATTAACTTTTATTTGTCATTATAAGGTTTTTATTTTAGGAAGGCTGGCTCATGTTGATCAAATAGTTAGTTAATACAGTTTCTTTGAAGTTATTAAAAATTATAAATAGAAATAAACAGATTAAATTCACACTGTCTTATTTTGGCTTCAATAGAAGCAAATGTAAGTTTTTTTTCCTGTAAATGTGTACTTATTTATTTTTAAAAGTAAATATTTATCAAATGGATAGAATAATGGAGTGAAAACAATAATATTTAATGAAGATTAACTGTGTGTGTTTATCAGGAATTTGTGAAAGAAGCCAACTTGTTAAGGAATGAAAATAATTTGTAGCATTTTAAAAAAATCACCAGAATAGATCTTTGCTTTAACCCATATGAGAACTTTATTTATCACACAAGTCATACATTCTTTTCAAATTTACAGTACCTCTAACCTTTCAATTAAAATATTTATATGTATTGAGTAATTATTGTTATTACATTTGTATTATTTACTAGTTATCTGGAAAAAAAATTATAAGCCTATTAAATTTTCTAACGTATACCTTGTTTGGATTCAAACCCAGTTTTTAAGGTAAGAAAAGAGTTTTGTTGCCAACGCATTAAGACATTCATTTTCCCTGAAAATGAAAACATATCCATTTATGATATCTTATTGATTGATTTTCTTTTCTAACTTCAGTTTTATATTTGACTATAGTTAATCTTTCTTTTATACTATCACGATATGTCAGTGCTTGTATTTTTATCAATTGTGTCAGTGTTTATATTTTCCATTTTCATCTATATTATTTTATAAATCATTCTTTTATTTTTTCACTACGATACAAATGAAATGTAATCAAATAAAATAATTAAATTAATATTAACAATATATGAAGGCAATATATAACCATTGGAGATAAAGATAAAATTAAACTTTAAATTAACTGCGGTCGAGTAAAAATTTTTACTATATTCACCTATGGAGAAAAAATGAGGAGTTGAAAAGAGTCACATGACTTGACAAAGCCTCAGGGTAATTTTTTTTCCTTTCTTTTGAAAACATGTAAAACGTCATGCGTTATTGTTAGTAATGTATATAGTGAAACATTTATTAATTAAAAAACTGCGTGCTTTCTAAGAAATTGTTAACTATTTGAAATTTTTTAAAAGTATAACTTAGAATAAATCTCGTCATAACCATAGCAAGGAAATAAAGTATACGAAAACATATCGTCAATATGGAACAATTGTAAACATTGGAAAATCAGTACTTGGTGTTTTATATAATTAAAATTATAGCAAATGTTTTATTTAATCGATGTTCTATTATAAAAAAAATAATTTTTAAAATGGTTTTCTTACCAAATTTGGTAAATATTTATATTAAAAATAAAGTATATATGTGTTTAATATAAAATACCTTAACTCCATCGTTTCTTATATATAATACTTCCAATCCATCATTTGCTTTTTAGACATACACATGAAGACATCTCAAAAAAGATAAATGACTTGCAATATGCATCTCATGTTGGATCAGTTCTCTTCTTTGGCCCAAGTCACAATCTTTTATACATATTTTCATCATTATTTATTAATAATAAATTATTATATTTTAAATTTACAGATCTTAGACTTTGTGCACATATATATAACTTACTGTGCTAAGCATTATGAATCTCATTTTAAAAGTATATATATATATATATATAATTAGTTTCCAACCAGTAACCACCTAAACATTCACAGTAAATATAGCAACCAATATCTCTAACTGCTGTCAAGGCAACCTTCACACCTTTTAATAGCAAGAATGGAAATCCCTATATATAGAATATATATATATATATATATATATTCTAACCTTGTCTTGTGCATCCTCACTTCCAGATATTATATGATATGAAATAAAACGGGTTCTAGCTCAGTTAATAATTAATAAATAAAATATTCAGCATTAAAATTAAAATTTTTCACTAGCTCAAATTTAAAATAGGAATAAGGTTCAGTTTATAAAAATAAATTAAATAAATATTTATTATTTTCATGAGACTTGAAGTGAAAATACAGGTGACAAGATAGATTACATTGAGCCAATATCCCACAGGATACTACCTCAATGGCATAAGAACACTATTCCCCTTATTACTATTTTAAATAACAAACTCATAGTATTCTTACGACTTTAATAACTTCTTCTCACTAAGACTAAACTAATAATAAAATCTTAATCTTCTATTTGTAATAATCTAACTCAATAAAAACCTCAGGTTCATAAAGTTTATTCTAAGTTAATAAAAAATATGGTAGTAAAATATGAGAAGGGATTTTATGTCAAAATCTACTACACTGAAACTAATAATAATAAATAATAATAATAATAATATTCTTCATTGTTTAACTACTACTGAATATCTTTTCTTTTCATTATATTTTTATTACCATAATAAAATAATAAAATAATTTTATATAATCTTTTATCTTCATGTAATAATATAATAAATACACGGTAGCATATGATAATCTGATAAACAAAGGATGTGTGGCAACTGATAGCATATAATTCAGTATACTATCGTGATAACTGATTTATGACCAATAAAACAATGTAAAATTATAATTATTTAATTAAAAGAATACCAATAAAATATTTAAAATTCTTAAATAATTCTCTATTTATCTTTTTGTGCAAAATTATATATTTGTTTCAATTGTTATGAATATATCGTGATTTCAAGCAGTGAAGTGGAGAAATAAACAATCAAGACACAAAAATTTTGAAAAACAAATTTTAACAAAGTTTATTAACAACAACAAATAAAATAAACAATTTATGTACACTATTTACAATAGATATCCTTATTTTAATCTTACATTTTTATCTACTAAGTTATATAAAATAGTTTATAGTTTAATTATATCTTTATCTATACTTAAGACAAAATAAAAAAAATGTTACCATTTGGTTTCTCATTATGGTTAACTTATTATAAATATATTTACTTATTAGCAAAGTATTTCATCCTTAATATTATTAAACTATCTTATTTTTAAAAAAAAATTCATAGGAAAAACATTCTACAGAAAAACAAAATTAACTTTATAATGAGTATGGATTTCTCAAAATATTAAAAAAATTTCTATTTCTTCAGCTTTATTTAAAACATCAAATATTTAAAGACATATAAAACACTGTCCAAATAAAATGTGTATCAGTCATAGGGCTTTGTTAACTATGCTGATAACCACATAAAGACTAAATATTATTTCTATTCCCTATCATATCCTATTTTTTTTAAAAAAATACATCATCTTGGTTTCCTGCTAACTATAGTACTTCCAAGCCACTATCTCAACATTATTTCTCAAGATTTTTCTACATCTTACATCGATAAATAACTATCTGCATTTACAAAACAATAAATAAAATTCATTGATAATTTAAAACAATTTCACTGTTCCATAAGAAAAGTTTGCTTACTTCATTATTCTATATGTTTAATCATATACAATCTACTTAGACAATATTTGAATATCCAATAACATAAAAGTTCTAAAAGAATCACATAATTATTTATTATTATGTTGGATTATATCACTAATATTTAAAAAAAAAAAATCATTGTATGCATATTTTCAAATCAATCCTATCTCATAATGTTTTTTTTTTTAAATATTTTATGAAAATGCATTACATATAATTAAAACTTTTACACTTAATTCTTAGATTCATAGATGATCTAAAGAAAACAAAAATATACATTATAAATTGTTAATAGTTATTATTATTACCAAATAACCCTTTTTATCTGGTCATCATTTTTAGTAGGCTTCTTCCATCCACTGGATATAGAAAAAACATTGCATACATAAACAAAAAGAAACATCCATACGTTTGATTTAAAAATATTCTTATCTAAATTACTAGATTATATTATAAATTTTATGTTATTAACAAATTAATGTTTTATGTTTTCCTAATCTTATAAATAGAAAAATGTACATTTAACTAAGTTAGTAAAATAAAAATTTAAAAACTATAATTACATCTTCACTTGACCATAGTTCATGATAAAATCCAAAAAATGTTTATTATTTTCTCTAGAGTTTTAAAATGTTCTCCTCCAAGCACGTTAAAGTTTAAAAATAAAAATAATTATTAATCCATTTAGTAAAATTTATAGAAAATAATCCTGCGTCTTTACTGTTCAGAATGAAAATTATTAAACTGTAATATTAAAGAATTATTCCCATGAAGTTTATTCAATATTCTCTGATGCATCACTCTGTTCAATTTAACTTAAGTTATCTGGTAAACTTTTATACAATATTTGTATTTTCATGGATCCATCCTTTATTTATCTACTATATGTTCATTTTTTTATATAGGTTTTATTTCTTAATAAGTTCTTTTTAATTTTTGTAAAATATATATTTAAAAAAAATATTTCCTTCAAAAAGGACTAAACATTCTATTTCTTTCATTACATTTTATGATAACTCATACGATATAAATATCTTATTCTTTTTAAAAAAAAAAAAAACTCCTGGATAAGCTTATAAATAATGTGTCACAAATTTTTTTTTTTAGACGGCAAATAGTTTTCTGTTTAAGCTTCCAGCATAATGTCCGTATTGTTTTTTTAAGAGTTAAAACAGTCCTCCAGTTAAGCATAAATAAAGCTGTATTATAATTTAAACATATTTTATTTCATAGTATATCCATTTTTATTGCGTAGTCTAGGCTAAATTTCAGATAAAATAATCATGGCAAGTAACTTTTAAAAATTAGAAAATCATTTTCACCAAGTTCCCAAATATATTATTTTTTAAACTTTCTTTTGCAAAACACTTTAAAATTATCAATTAGTTTTTTGCAAATAAAGTTATAAGAAAGTACTAAAAAAAATTGACTAAAATAAAAATTTAAATATACTATCTCTTTGATAGTTATAATTTACCTTTCTCTGGTTTCAATACATTATTAATCTCCTATATCCCCATGCAATTCATATTTATAGTCTGTAAGAATACCTCATTTGATTGGTTGATTCTTACTTTAACTTGAGAACAAATTTACATATTTTCAGTTTATAGCAGAATTATATTTGAAAATAAAAAACTATGACGTAATGAACCTAAAACATTATTTAAAATATTACTTTTAAATAAATTATTATTTTATTAAAACTATTTAAATATTTAAAATAACTTTTAAAACAATTTTAATAACTTATTCCATTTATCTATTTTTATTTAAACAAAATATTTAATTTTTTTATTAACTGTATTCGTCTTTATTACATTATTTAAAACATTACATACGATAGTTAACTTAATATTTATTATTATTTGCTTTTATGATAGGCAATAATTCTATCCAATTCTATAATATAACTTTTAAAATACTTTAAACCTTGTTACTTTAAATACAAACAAGCATGTGTGTGAAAGTATTAGTATACAAATCACATGATTAATAACTTTGACAGACGATTTTCAATCTATTTCTCTGCCTAGACTAATAAAATTGATACACTTATTATATTATATAAAATAATTATAAAATTTGGAAGAACAATTTAGAAAATATAGAATTAAATACAATTCTCACCATCATAAAGTTTATTTTTAAAATGTACGATATTAATTTTGACTATTAAATATGATTATAAATTTAAACATAGCATTTATTAACTATAAGTTTTAAACTATTATAATCGAATTTTTTAAATATACTTTTAATATTTATAGCTGAGTTATTTAATATGGCCAGCTTTTACAACCACATGCAACAATATTTGAAGCTTTACATAACTATTTTTAATGATTCGTTATAATTTTATATACTACGTATTTTCTTTAGCTTCAAATTGTACTTTAAAAATATAATCGACAAACTATAATTAATGTATTAAAAGAACATATTCTAAAATTTAAAATTTTTAGTAATTGACTGTTATGAACTATTACTGACCTATAGAAAAAGGCACATATATATATATATATATAATTGAAGTGCTGTCTAGCTACAGTATATGGCAATACATTTCAAAGCTAAAAGATTATATTATTTATCTCTTTCCCTATTTTTACTTAGATAAGTATCTGCAATGTTTTTTTCTAAAATGAATGAATTTTCAATCAATTCGAAATTTATTTCTAAATGCTTTTTAATCTGACTGACATTTGTATATGGAAAATATAAAATTTCTTCCATTTTTAAACTAAATAAAGCAGTGCATGTAATTAATGCTCTAGATAGTAGATGGAGGGAGGGCGGAAATGTGTATGCTATTTAATTCTTAAAATGTAATATTTTGTAGCTAGAGGACATTGCAATTATATATAGACACTTGCAATGGTCATTATATCAAATATTTAGTTCTGTTAAATTTTTATATATTAGATAATATTCATATTTCAATTATTATTCGCAAGATTAAAAATGAAATAAATTTTGTAGTTGCCAAATACAAATATTCAAGTTATATATATATATATATATATATATATATATATATATATATATATATATATATATATATATATATATATATTAAATCAAAACTACCCCAAATCCAAAATTAAACCAGACCAGCATAAAAATAATATTAAAACACAACCTAAGGTTTCACTGCTACAAGCAGACTTTTCAAGTCAAAAGAACTACAAAAACTACACAATATATATAATATTAAAAACTACCCACAAATCCATTCACTTTCCATCCACCCTTAATATTAAAAGAACTCTTAAATAAGTTAATTACTTCAGAATAATAAATTTTCAATAATAAAGACTCTTTAATTCTTCTTTTGATTTCATTTCTCTCAAAGAAGACAACCTTAGCTTCATCAAAATCAATAATATGGCCTGTATCTTTTTCATGGACATACAAAGCAGAACTACAATATCTATTTTAACTCTACTTTTATGAACCTTTATTCTTTTATTTAAACTCAAACTACTCTGACCTATGTAAACCTTCTTACAAAATAAACAAGGAATAAAATATACCACACCAGGAATAGTCTTTCTATCAAAAACTTCTTTTGTATTATTTAATAAATTATTCAATGTAACACCCCTTTTCCAAGCAATTTTCTTATTTCCAAACAATTTACTATTTCTACACACAATTTTATAAGAAGACAATTTAAATGGCAAAGAAATAAAATCATATTTTTCCTTAACCTTTATATATATATATTAGTTTCCAACCAGTAACCACCTAAACATTCACAGTAAATTAAATATAAATTTCTCATTTATTGAAAATTCATTCATTCTTGCAAAAGAATTGCATACAATCCACTAGATAAACAAAGAAAAGGTAAATAATATGCCCTTTTATTTTTAAAATGAATTGTCAATATGCTATATTAGCGGTCACGTCAATTATGTATAGACATTTGCAATGAATTGTGTTCGAAGCATAGATAGATAGATAGATAGATAGATAGATAGATAGATAGATAGATAGATAGATAGATAGATAGATAGATAGATAGATAGATAGATAGATAGATAGATAGATAGATAGATAGATAGATAGATAGATAGATAGATAGATAGATAGATAGATAGATAGATAGATAGATAGATAGATAGATAGATAGATAGATAGATAGATGGATGGATGGATGGATGGATAGATGGATAGATGGATGGATAGATAGATAGATAGATAGATAGATAGATAGATAGATAGATAGATAGATAGATAGATAGATAGATAGATAGATAGATAGATAGATAGATAGATAGATAGATAGATAGATAGATAGATACGTAAAACGTAAACACATACATACATAGATGGATGGATATTTGTATATGGTAAGATAAAACAGTGTTTAAAATTTTACTATTTGTACAGTTATTTTCAACATCAGCTTGTACAGTAATGATGAATCAAAAATTTTACTCACTAGATATATTAATTTCTGAGTAGTAATGATTTCAGCAGTTTCCCATTCTTGTTTTACTGTCTAGCTAAGAATCGGTTGATCTTTGTTTATTGAGTAAATTTACTTAGTATGACTTCAAACACAATACAGGTATGACAACATTAATACTATTGAGCAGTGAATATATATAATATATATATATAATTACTGTATATATATATATATATATATATATATATATATATATATAATTGAATATTTATAAATACAGTAATTAGATATATGTAAAATATAACTAAAAAAAATATTTTATTCACTTAGAATAGCTTTTGACTAGACCATCCTCATAGCCCTTATCAACTAACATTTTGAAAGGCTAACCTTACTTCAGTACTATGACCTTAACGTTTGTTGCCTGTCTGTTAATTTAGTCTTGCTTGTATTTGTATATTAACATAGTATTCTTTGTTTTTCTGTTGTTGTTATTTTTCTCAATTTGCAATATTTTTACGTTATTATAATTAAAGTTAAAACTATATATATACATAACTTATTATGGTCATAAAGAACCATTACTGAAACATTATTATTTACTTTGCAATTTTGTTTTGTTTTCTGAACCCATTTCAATATAGGCAGTTGCTCTTTAGTTCTTTTTTCCAATGTGCATCTTGATTCCCCTATATATCTGCTACTGCACCTACATATCCATAGATAATTGTTGCAATTTTTATTTATAAATGAGGTTTTATCTTTAGAGTTATTTATTAATTTGTTTAATGTAGGAGGTGCATAAAATGCAATGTCACATATACCTTTCTACCTTTATAGATTTTTCTTATAAAATTTACTTGATTCTTCAAAATATATAGTATTGATATCCATATTTTTATTAATAGGAGAATCAATATTATTATTAATATTTATATTCTTATATCTCATGTTAAATTTTTTAATAACATTATATATGTAAATATAACTGTAGCCCACAATTAACAATTCATTCAAATACATTTCAATACTTTTAGCTTTATCCAAAATATGGA
Organism: Epiperipatus broadwayi; assembly: GCA_028023455.1. Classification (NCBI taxonomy): domain Eukaryota; kingdom Metazoa; phylum Onychophora; class Udeonychophora; order Euonychophora; family Peripatidae; genus Epiperipatus; species Epiperipatus broadwayi. The sequence continues at coordinate 178,078 of JAQFVV010013049.1, read as the reverse complement.
TATCAATGCCATGTATTTTAAATGATCGAGTAAATAATATAAAGATAATCTATAAAAGTATATGTGGCATTGCATTTTATGCATTTCCTACATTAAACAAATTAATAGATAACTCTAAAGATATAACCTCATTTATAAATAAAAGTTGCATCATTTATAATTGGAAATGTAGGTGTGGTATGGTATATATAGGGAATTGAGATGCACATTGGGTAAAAGAACTAAAGAGCACTTGCTGTTATTAAAAAGAGTTCAGAAGATGAAACAAAATTGCAAAGTATTTCAGCATCTATTTTTATGATGATGATAAGTCATGTATTTATTGTTGTAACTTCAATTATAATAATGTAAAAATATTGAAAATTAAACTACATAACAATGAAAGGAAAATAAAGAAAGCTATGCTAATATATAAATACAAACAAGACTGAATTAACAGACAGGCAGCAAATGTTAAGATTATGGATTGGGTGAAGGTTAGCCATTCAAAGGGTTAGTTTACAAAAGTATAAGGATAGTCAAAAGCACTTCTATGTGGATAAGGTTTTTAAAGTTATTTATAAGATTACATATATTGATTTAAAGAAATAGCGATGACGAATTATAATATTTCATATATATATATATATATATGACAATACAAGAATTGTTCTCTAGTTCAATGTCATTATCATTACTCAAGTTTATTCTAAATGTCATTAAACTGGAGAACTAAAGAGCTGATCTTGCATTAACTTTTTCTGTGAGACTTGTAAATTAAAATGTTATAAGTTATTAATCAGAAATATTGAGCAAATAATAAAAATATATGTAAAAGTTTTTTTTTTTTTGGACAAGTGATGAGGGCTAGTTTAGCAGAAAAAGCATCAAGAGAACATTTGACTTTTATGTGTTTTAATTCATTTGTTTCATGAATGCTTGGTTGAGTGGAGGTTAATAATTATAACAATAAAAGTTGTTACACATGGAAACTGAAAAATGAAGTAGAATTAAGCCATGTGTATTTATTTCATTAAAAATAGATATATTAATCTTTAGTTGGTTTAAAGTTTATATTTGAACTAAAGATAATGTCTAGATTAATAAATGTCTAGTGATAATCATCAGTATGTTTATCTAAAATGATTTGTGTCAAACTTGTGGGCAGAGTATGTTTGACAATTGTAAAGCAAATATACAAGTAACTGTTGATAAATTCTGAGCAAATGAGATGAAGATATATATAAATAATTGCGATCTTGTCAACTGATAAGTGTTGGTACATTAGGTCATGCATGTTAGGATTATTTTATCTTTTCTTATGTCTTTATTCATATGCTTCAGGAACATATGATGTAATGGAGGTTGTTAAGAATAGTTACAAACTTTTCCTGTGGAAATGAGGTTGTAATAAATGTAAATCATTTGTTAAACAGTTTGGTATATTGTTATTAGGCTGTAGTTTTATACATAATTCTGAAAGAATGGAAGGTCACTTTTTTTAGAAGACTATCGCCTATTTTGACTAATGTTTTCTCCATTGATTAACGATATTATGCACAAATTTCTCTATGCCTAGCACTGAAATATTTTATATTTTTCATTTCACACTTTCAAAACAGTTTACGTCTCATCAGTATGCAAATTATCCACCAATTAACTTTATTATCATAAAGGACATCTAAAATTAATTACTGTAAAAATATGTTCAATAATTTATCTTTCATTAGATTTTATCTTGTTATTTTATTGATAGATATGTCATCATCAATCTCCTGAATAATTATCAAAGATAAATTTTTGAAAGAAGTATATTCTTTATTTTTATGATTAACATATTCACCAATTTGTTATAAATTATTATATTTATTAAACCTATTTTATTTTTACAGCAAGAAAAAAAAACATTATTATCTCTTACTAAAATCTGAAATAAAAATGGGTTTTAAATGAATTGAAGACTCCTTTACAATTATTTATGTATGGTATGAATATAAAACAATAATTTATGTTGAAATAAAATTAAACTGTAATTAAAAATTGAAGAGCACAAACAATTGTCATCAGCCATACAAATATTATATTTTTGATTCCATCATCATTACTTTCTTTTGCATTATGTATTGCACATAATGTTCTCTTATACTACTTTCTATTTCTATGATTGTGAGAAATTATTTCTCTTTTAATTTGTTACTTCACTATAAATGAATGTATTTTTTAAAATGAATAATTTAAAAACTTTCTATAATGATAAACCACAAATAATAATAATAATAATAATAATAATAATAATAATAATAATAATAATAATAATAATAATAATAATAATAATAATAATAATAATAATAATAATAATAATAATAATAATAATAATAATAATAATAATAATAATAATAATAATAATAATAATAATAATAATAATAATAAAAATGGTTAAAATTTTAATATAAATGTTGAAAGAATAAAATAGTGCCATAGAAAGTACATTTATTAATGCCAGCAACTTATAATTAGGGATAGCTATTTTAATTACATGAGAAAAAGAAAGATACACAGACAAACAAGAATAGTAGGTGTTTTAAGTTCTCTGTATGAAAACACTCATCAGTTTATATAAACACCCTAATCCTAAAGTATAATTAGTGTTCATCTTGAGATGAAGCCTTTTAACAGTGGTATGAGCATGGTTTAATGATTAGAATTTTTTAAGAGTTTAGTTCCATTAGTGAACAATTCAAGATCTAATAAATATATTTTTAAGGAAGTTACTACAGTATGTATTCACCAGTGGGGTCTTTATGAAACTGAAAAAAATATATTCAACTTTTTCTACTTGTTTAATATTTATTTGTAAAGCATTTAAACATTTGTTTCTTAATAAGTATTTAGTGTTTTATTTTATATGAATTTAATAGCTTTAAATTAAAAAGTAGTCAACTGAAAATTTACTGATGTCAAACAATAATTGTTTATTGTTTTACTGTAATTTCCTATGATATATTTTTTAATGTTTTGATAAATATTTTAATTATTTAAAGTATGTTTTATTAAATTTTGTAATGTGAGATTTAATGGAAAATTTCATTGTTCATTAAAAATACATTTTTATCTGAAGGTTAGAGAAAAAAATGTTTAACCTATTTATTTTTGTTTATTATATTTTTATTATTTGTCAATTTTATTTCATTTTGCTGTTTAACATCGTTTTTTCACATGCATCGAAAACATGATAACACAATAAATACTGTGTTTTTCTTATTATTAAAAATATAAATAAAAAAAAGTCATTGGTTTCTCTTTGGTGATATGTCTATTAATATTTATTAACATTGTATGATAAAATCACTACATATGTGTAATTCCAATAGTAGATTCAACATCAATGTTGCCATCAAGACAACAAATTTATTGTTAGGTTTTTTAATGTTAGAATTATATATTCAGAAATTTATAGAGTATTTTTAAATATTTTTTCTGGTGATTTACATAAAAATTATAAACTTTTACCCAGTACGAAATTTATTATAGTAGTTATTTTATTTATTTTTATTACTGTCATGTTGTACATTGTAAGCTTAAATAGTCAATAGATTATAGATAATAATGCTTTTGAAATTTAAATTTTATATGTACTTTATTCCTATAACTACAATTGTTTCTGGTTTATAGAATTTTCAAGTAAGAAGTATTGTATCTGAATTTTGGGCATCTAGATATTTTTAATCAAGTACACATTTTAATGTTTTAATTTGAGACAACTCCCCTGCATAGATAGTGAACTTGGGTCAGATCTATATAACTATGTATTTTGGCTTGGAGTTAAAACATTAAAATGAATTAAATTTAAAATTGATATATTGATAGTATCAAAAGATAATGTTGACCACTAATGTGTGCTAAATACATAAAATACAACATACTACATTCAGATTCCAAACTTTTCACTGATGAAAGCCATATGTCAGAATTTAATTTGGGAATATGGATAAGAGAAGTGTCAGATAAGAATTTGAAAAACTATTTCTAATATCTATTGTTTAGTCAAGACAATCAGTGACATAATGGAATAATACAAAGTTTATTATGGAAATGATTTATTTTTTATTATCAGTTGTGCTCTAGAAATGGAACAACTGACAGAATTTTGTGAATTTTCATAAGTCAATAAAGATAAATTTCCATCTCAAACCAGAGTGCTTCTTGCCATTGTTTCATGTTTTGCATTATATTTTTCTAAATATATCTTATCATATGTTATTTTTTTATTTGATTTAATGAAATTTATTAATAATAATTTAAATCATGCATAAGAGCAGATCTATTGCCATTTTTGAAAGTATGTATTCCATTTATGAAAAAAATAAAATTATAATAATAATGACCATAATAAAGAAACTATGAATATTATAAAAAGTTTTCATGTTATGTTTGAAACAGTTATTAAGAGATCAATTCTTTGTGCACTTTTTTTAACTTGTTTCTTATATAAACTCTTTCCAAATGTGTTTGTGAAATGTAAATTATGAATTTGAAAACAAAGAACATTTTTCAATAAAAACTTACTTCAATAATAACAAGTCATTAAATTATTTGGTTTAGACAATATATGATAAAAAAAGCAACTATCTGTCCTGGTGTCTTTTATAGTAAGTTTAAGTAATTAGTTACTGTCAGATGTCATTAGCATTTATGTTGAACCTACAGATTAGTTACTGGATTTTGTTTATATCAATGAGACTGGAATTCATATTTCAAAATAAGATAGATATGAAGCTTCATTGCCCTATTCAAGCATAAAGCAAGACCTTCAAAACAGCCTAGAATCTTGAAACCAAGTAAGTGGCTTTAATATTTATATAGATCTAACTGTAGGTAACTGCCACTGGTAGTCACTGTCTACTCAAACTTATTATAGATGGCAATGGAGTAGCAAGCTTCTATCATTTTATTATATTGTTAAACCAACTATTACATGATTTGTTAATACTAACATTCTAAATCAGGAACAAAAAATACCTGCAGTTAATAAAAAAAACTGAGGGTAAAAATATATATAACTGATTGCATGGAAATTATATCTATATAATTATTTAGGGAGGTGAAATTGGATTCAAAACATTACAATATTTTGAATTTCAATTTTGAATAGTAAAACATCATTATGTTCATAACTATATTACTATCATCAACAATGAATCCCATATCTTATAGAAAAGGCAAAAGCCAAAAACTGATCTGCTGATTGGAGTTTTAAAGGAATCACTATCTTATCCATATTTACAACAGATGACATAAGAGATTTGGTCATGTTTAACCCCAACTATATTAAACCTAATTGCATTTTGGTCTTATTGATTTCATAAACTGAAACTTATTAGTGCATATCACATTAATGTATCTGAAATATATATATATATATATATATATATATATATATATATATATATATATATATATATATATATATATATATATATATATATATATATATATATATATATATATATATATATATTGTGCCATTACAATTTAGTCATTAGCTAAATTTATAGTAATGTGCATGTAAGAAAATGTAAAACCAAAATCATCATCACATTTTTATATAACAATAAAGGAAGCTGTAAGGCATCCAAGTTTAAACCCTACAAGATCCAGTTCTAAAAGCTTTAGACAGAAAGAGAATGGGTCAACAATTATATTCTTTATTTGTTTGTGTGTTGATAGAAAGGTAATACACACATTTAAACTATTCAATATTAAATTTTTCTGCTAAAAAGCAAAGTTACACATATCTAGGCAAAGCTATTTGATTGTTTTATGTTTCAAATATTAAACATTTTAACTTTCTTTAAAACTGACCTATGCTTGATCAATTTTAATATCTTATTCTATACTTCTATTTTTGCTTTTCTATAATTGTAATTGGGATTTAAAAGTTACAGATTTAATTTTAAATATTGGGGTTATAATTACTAAGCTGGCAATTAGATTATTGTAATGACAGTTTATGAATGATTTGAAATGATAAAGTATGTGTGTACATTACATACAGAAATTTACATTTACTAAATATTGAAAGAAAAAGAAGGGTTAAATCTGTCAAATTATTTTTTTTTACAATTTTGTGTTAGATCAGATATCTATTTTTGTAGCAATTTTGTTTTTATAAATGATTGTTTGTCACTTTGGGAGCTTAAGCTTGGTGGAAACTCTAATTTTGAAATTGTCTCATCTTAAGATTAAAGGAAAGAAACTCCAATTTTAGATATTGCAGATATACGTGAAAAAGGAAAAAGGATTAAGTCTATTTTTTTAAGATAAAAGTGTCTGAAAACCAGGTGTGTAATTTTTTGGGTTGGTCAAAAATAGCAATTCACACTATCACTCTAATTGGGTGAGTTGACTCAAAATTCAGATATAAATGCAGTCTGGAAAATCAGTTGAGCTATTAGATTATTGTTATTATAATATATTGTGAGAGAGACTTTTTAAAAACATATTGAAACTAAAGCAGACAAACATTTTTAATTCTGCTAGATAACCTTTTTCTTTTTAAATCATTTTTTAATATCAAGTTTTGAATGTTGAAAATATAAGAATGGCAGGGTAGAAAAATTATATATATATATATATATATGTCTCATCTTATATATAGTGTGTGTGGATATATGAGACATATATATATATATATATATGTCTCATCTTTTACCTGACCATCGTGGAGCTGCAGATCATATAGGAAAGAAAAGTCTTGTCTGATAAATAATATTTTACACCTTTCAACTGACCAGAGAAATAAGATGTTTTTAAATAGAAAGAAGAAAACATTCACCTGCATTCAAAGGAGATCAGAAAGATGAATTAATCTACTAATAAATATTAATCATCAAGTCCAATTAATTGTTCCAGCAACTGAGTTTAAATTCCAGGAAATTTATAAATGTGAAAACAACTGCTGTATTTCATCCACTAAAAGAATCATGCTTGACAGGAAGAGAAGAAAAATTAATATAAAGATTTCTAAATTGTCCACTAAAGCAAATAACCTCAATAGGATCATCATCATCAAATAATTATACACTTTAAGAAAGAGATTGTTCCAAAGAAACACAGAAATTGTTGCTGCCAAAGATAAACATTAAACAAGAGAAATTTGACTCATTAGAAGTCGCTACAAAGAACTGGTAGTATAATTTTTTTTATATATATTTTCTTTATGATATCAGGATCTTAATAAAATTTAAGCTATAAAGTGGTATAGTTTATTTAAAAAACTTTTAAAGACAATTCATATCGATTAAAACCAATAATTTCTTACCAATAATAACCTTGAGCTTCATAAGTGGTTTTGAATGTATCAAAATTATTTGTTTATTGATTTACAGTTATGAAATATTAATGTGTAAAATAATTTTTTGTATTATTACTTTGGTTTTAAATAATATTTTGTTATTATGGGATAAAACACACACCTACATAATAATATTTTTATATGTGTATAATTGTGTGCGAATGTGAAGAGAGGGGGAGAAATAATTTAAAACTTGTTTCTATAACTTGCTCTTTCCAATTTTACTAACATTTATTTTTGTCATTCTACTTACATGTTAGATTTATAAATTATGTGTGCCAATAAGTGAATATTTTTTTTATATGAAATACTTTTCTTGTGGATGGAACATTTTAATGAATCGGTTACCCAATTTAATACAATATACTTTTGAAATACATTTACTGGAAAGGGGAAAGAATTTAAAATTTAATGTTATGATTTTAAAACAGTCGATTATGATTGTTGATGTTATTGTTAATATAAATTTTCATGTAAATATAGAAATTTTTATGTATATGTTAGAAATGCAGTAATAAATATTAGTTTATGTTATTAAACGAGGAGTATATATTTCATTAAGAGTAGTCTTTATCATGTGTGATCATTCATCATCAATGGTTGAATATTAGTTGTTTAAGATATGATTAAATATGCTAAGATTAACAACAATTATGAATTTCTTTATAAAAATTAGGTTTTATGTTTAAGCTTAGTCCTAAAGCTGTGGTTGAAACCATTGTCATTATCGTTATAATTATCATCATCATCATCATCAACATTTTAATTAATGAGCTGTTTAAATGTTTAAAGGCCATAAATAAATATTGATTCCATAGTATTTAGTGATTTCTTAGTATTATTATAACCACCATCCCATCATCTATTTCATGAAAGAATGAGTGAATTGCCATCCTAAATTAATAGTAATCTGAGCTAGTAAAACTTATAAAAAAATATTGAAACACATTTATTATGCTAAGGTCTAAGAAATGATTTATGTCTAAGGAATTCCACTTCAGTTTAAAGATGTTTTATGTTACTTAGGTGTTTACTTAAATATTAGTGCATAAAGTGTTATGGGTCTAAAATCAAAATCATACATTTTGTAAGAAATAAAGTACCAAAAAAGATTCAAACCCGGTACATGTGAAAATGTTATTAGATATAACTGTGTCTAGATTCAGATAATCTAGTGGTGCCCTGATAGACCCTATTCACTTGTTGTTCACTTAGACATACACTTAACATCAAACCAAGAAATGAAAGTGAGTAAAATCTACAGTTGGATATACCTGAGAAGATATTTTATTGAGTGTACTCACTCACTTGATTTCCATATACCTGAGTTATAGTAGTCGTTCTTAATAATTTGTTTATAATTATTGATATTGTGATATCTTGAGATTTCTAATTATAGAAATAGGTTTCATTTAATCCAATGACCCTTAATATAATTGATAACTCAGTCGGATCTCTTTGTTTAATAGCCACTACTCAGGTATTCTTCTCATAATTTAATTTAAGCTACAATGCTTTTCGTTTATTAGTTACAAGAATTATATTTGAATCTTTTCTTAATTATTTAATACATTTGTATCGTTTGATCATCTTTATTAAGTTACAATGAATATTAGAATATTTGAGACTTCAATAATGTTTGGATTTTCGACAAATTCAATGATATTTTAATAAACAATTGAGATTTCCCTTTATTATGTTACAATATATATATATATATATATATATATATATATATATATATATATATATATATATATATATATATATATATATATATATATATATATATATATATATATATATATATATATATATACTGTAATTAATAATTATGTACATATGATTGCTATACATTTCAGCATAGTATCAGAGTGGCAGTTGAGTAAGATTCTTGTGGAATGAAGTTCAACCAGGCACATCCTGGTTTTGAAATTTCAAATGCCCTCATAAGACATTTACTTTTTTAACCTTTTTTTAAGTTGAAAATGACAAATATATTGTACTTGCCAAATATTTTGATCAACACTACAATCTCAAACATTTTGTTGAAAATTCTTTGTCCATCAAGAATTTGTTATTATGTCATCAAATTTGAAATGACCTATATTTTAATCAGTAAACAATATGGATATTCATGTAAATATTATCATGACAAATATGATGATAATTTAAGTCTATTCTTACAATGGATACTTATTTGTACACATTATTTTCTAAAAGATATCAGATGAGATGTTTTCTCACAGATAATATATTAAAAGCTGTGAAGGAGGTTGGACTCTTCAATGATTCAATATAGCCTCATCATTTACGACTGATCTCAAATAAAGAACTCTTTGTTAGATATTTAAGCAAAAAATAAAGTGTTTATGGTGTTTTATAAATGGAAATTTATGAGTTGCATATCAATTTCTTTTTTTCAAATTCAACTATTCTAGATGGATTTAATAGAATTGGAATCTCATTTATATATTTATAACAACATATGTTTGTTGCATTAACTTGATTGATAAATGGAATTTAACCACTACACATCTATGTAGAAATGAATGAACTTCATCCATAAACCACATTCTTAGTGACTGTTGCATTTATGGCTACAACGGTAGAATTCAAAGATGTACTAAAGCCAAAAATTATATTCTAGTTTGACAATATTCAATTTTCTATTATGATATGTTCAATCATTCCATTACATCAATATGTATAAATATAATATGCTAAGCAAATATTAAAAATATGTCAATATTATATTCAAGCAAAATAATGTAATGGACATATTGGAAGATTATTTTCAATAAATATGTGTCAATGACCTAATTGTTAAATCAATATTAAGTGTAAAATGACATTAAATCTAAATTATAAAATCAGTTTTATAATATTCAAATTAACTCCAAATTTCTGAAAGATATTATGAATTTGAAAAGATGAAAGACTTTAAATAATAACTTATCATTAATATTTTATGGATTTTTATGTTTGTTATTATTAACTTATTAAGTCTAACCCATTTTATTAAGAAATGCAGTTCTATTGTTGATGATAATTATTGAAACTGTGGTGTTTTTTGTTACTCTATATATAGAAAGTTGGATATTATCAATGAAAGAAGGGAAAAGAATTTATGGCTTTAAACTGTAGTGCTGGTGAAGCTATGTGTTTAATATGTTAACAAAAAAGTGACCATGTGGACATTAGAGTTCTGAAATTGTGATTGAAGTACAAATGACTTGTTTACAAGCATTTTATGTTGGTGACTTTATATGGCAATACTGTAAGGTGTATAACTCTAATATCACAATAATGCTCATTTGGACAGCTAGTAAAAGAAAGCAGATAAAAATAAACCTGGGCAAACCAAAATCACAAGATCATTGGCGGTCAATGTTGATTTTATAAACTTAAATAATAACACTGATAACACTGTAATTAATATAATACCAGTTTTTTATACAAATTATTGAATTGTACTTCTACGTATCTATACTGCATATAACAACCATATATAAATATATGGTAAACCAGTATTTTATAGTCAATTGCAGATCCAAAGGCACTTCAATTATTTCTCATTTAAAGGATATGAAGAACACATCTTCTACAATCATGGTGAAGATTTGAACAGATTTGTGTTACTCTCTAGATATAAATATCTAATTTACAGACCGAATATTAGTATTTTTTTATTTGTTAATATTTGCAATTCAAATTTACAAAAGTTTGTTTATTTGCATAATAAAGTGAATTTTTCCTTCTATATAAACTAAATCTTAGTGCACTTTTTGTAAAGTATATGATTATGATCAACTAAGGCGCACTTAACATTAGGTTATAAAGAAAACATAAACCACATTATTATGCAGATGAAGAAACACATGCAAATTTGAATTCCAATACTAATGAGTTGGTAGTGATCAGAAACAAAAATCGTAAGCCTGTTGAAAAAAATATATTCAAGACTAGATCTGAACCCAGGTTATAGGCAGAGCAGGTAGTATACTATCTCCTCATCATGAAAATTTTTCATTTGTTTAAAAATCAATATTGTATTTAAATTTGGTAGCAGTCCTATGTTTGTAAAGGTTTTTTTTTTTCACAGTTTAAGCATCAATAAAATCTATTTATATACATACATAATTTTCTATGTTTAAGGTAGCGGCAGAGAGATGAACTTTAGAGCCTAAGATTCATGGATTGCAACTCTACTATATCATTTCCTACACATAAACTTCATATAAACTCCCAAACAACAAATCATTCGACTATTAAATATATATATATATATATATATATATATATAATGTTCAATCTTCTAAAATAAAATTTGACATTATTAATGTTTTATTTGATATGAATCAAATGAGACACTATGTTTAATATATTGATGTTTCTCATAAATTTTAATTGTTTTATTAGTAGCAATATTTTATTAATAATTGAGAATTTTGTTATTGATAAATAATTGTACGGATTTTTTCTGTGTAAATACTTTTAAATATAAATTAGCTTTATTTTACAAGTTTTCAATAATATTAAAATTCATTGATAAAAGTCATGGGATATATATATACGTAATTAAAAACATCTCCCTGTGGATACTCAAACATTAAGATAAGTTTCCGTTTTTTTTTTATTCTTCCTATCATCAATCATATATTTTACTTTCTATCAAACATTCATTGAAATTAATGAGAAAATTTAAATGACATTAAAAGAAAAAAAACAATTTGTAATTATTTGATGTATATTGTGTCCAGGTTCGTTTTCTGTATGTAGTATTTAAACATTTTTTTTTTTTTAAAAAAAAAAAAGATAATAAAATTATATAATGATTCCGCAATTAATAACACGACGAATTTACTATTATGGAAAAAATTATTAATCTTTTAATGAAATAATAATAGAAATTATTATAACGATAGTTATTTAAAATTAAATATCATAAATATTAATTTAAATACTTTACAAATTAATGAATCATGTCAAATACATATAAAAGATTACTCAAGCTTATTATAGATGGCGCTAAACAGTTGGTTACTTTTATTTTATGATATATACTATAAACTCAAGAATGGAGATTAATTATTATTATAAATAATTAATTGAAAAATCGAATAGTTTAAAATAGAATTAAAAAGATAGTTTCAATAATTAAAATGGTAAATTATCAAATGAATTTCTCCAGCAACAAACATTTCACCTATAATTAGATGCTGATTTTTTATTTATTGTAATTATATATATTGAAATAATAATATAGATTTTGGGGAAGCATTTTCCACATGTTACTGCTACAAATAATTCATGTTCTTTTTATATTATCTTTTTTTATATTATTGTTATTGCTGTTAATAAATATGTTTTGGTATTACGTTAAAGTTCTCAATATAAATGGAGGAAAGTATTATATATATATATATATATATAATGTAATTTGACTTTCTATAAATGATCTAGTTAATCATTTAATAGATATGCATTTAAATTAATCTGATAATAACATGGCTGATATTAAATTTAATAAAAAGTGTTTTTGGAATATAGTTGTTAAAAATTGAAATAACTGAAGTGTTTAATGCAACTTTTAAATTTAAAAGAAAATCATCTATGGGATATAACAATAAATTTTATTTTCAAGGATTGTGCTGAATGTTTGATAGTATGATTGCATTAAATTTTTGATTTATCAATTGTGAAATCTATTATTCCTGACATATTTAAGATAGCTAAGACTATACCATTTTTTAACAAGGGGGCTAGATCTGATTCTGATAATTATAAGCTTATTTCAATTCTGTCACTTTTTGCTAGAGTTTATTAAAGGTGTATTTAAAGTAATATTATTGTACATATGATTAAAGTGTTATGATTGTGTACATGGTAAATTTGTTGAAAGTAATTTGATGGTGATATCTCATCGCATTGCTCATGCCTTATTTGATCAGAAACAATTAGAAGTTGCATAATTTGATATGACTCAGGCATTTAATAAAGTTGCCCATGTTATACTTTTTATATAATTTTAAAATGTTGGGAGTTAGTTTTTATTTAATAAAATCTAGGTCAACTTATTTAATTGAGTGATTTAGCAATTATAAAAGGGATCTTAAATCTTATGTATATATGGGTAAAACCAAGTCATCATTTTAATAATATGGCAGGTATTCCTCAGGCTGGAATATTATCACCTTCATTTTTAAATGTGTTTATATGTGATGTTGATCAACACACTAAAAAATAGTATGATACTTCTTTATGCTGATGATGATAAACTATTCAAAGGAATTATTACTTATAATAATCACATTGAGGTTCAAAGGGATATAAATTGTTTTTTAAGTTTGATGTGGTTATAACAATATGGAGATTAATTTTAATAAAGCATGCATTGTTTTTTTTATCCTAATATAACTGAAAGATATGTTTATCAGGATAAAATTGAAAATGGTGTTATTAAATATAATGATTGGATCTGATTTAGTAATTATATTTTGTAGTAATTTTATTTTTAATGCACATTTTAAATATATTATTGATGATGGATACAAAAAAAATGGGTTATATATTTTGTGATATGGATGATATTTATCTACTTTCATAATATTGAAAAAAGATTCAATACATTAATAATGGGAGAATGTCAGCATGATAAAACAGTACTGAAAAAAAAAAGAAAGTTAAAAGATATGATATTGTTGAAAAAGTTAATTGATTAGAACATTGATGTCAGTGACTGTATATCGAAAATAGAATTAAAAATACATTGTCATCATCTGTTAATAGAAATATGTGCTTTTAAGTTTCATAAATGTAAATTACTTTCTTCAGCAAGTCAGTTATTAATAGATTGCAAAGAGTATATAATCTAACTTTTAGTATTGTTTTTTTTTTTAATGTCATAGCATTGGCCAGAATGTGAACCCACAACCTGGGAAACTGCCTGCAAGTGCCAGATAGCTGCACCGAGCTCTCGACCACCAATGCAAGACATATTGTTATGTTTGTGATCAGTTTCTTATGAATGTTAAGAAAACTAAACTTATAATCGAGAACTTATATATATATAATCTTATATTTGTAAACTTATATATCGAGAACTTATATATATATAATCTTACAAATATAATTTATATTTACTTATTGTGTTTTTTTTTATTTTTAAAGTAAAAAATTAAGACTAAAGATAATTGCTAAAAAACTAAATTTATGTTGAATGATTTATTGCAAAAGAGAAAATAAAGATTGATTATGATATATTAAAAAAATTACTAAGAATAAATATCTAAGTTAGATTATTAATACTGATAGTCATAAAATTAAATTTGGGTGAAGTACTTGTTTTAGGTATAATACTAAAAGAAAATATGACTATGAGTTAGAAAAGAATGGTTTTTAATAATTGTGTGTTACCTGTTTTTACTTATGGATCTGAGACATGGACACTTAACAGAAGAACAATACAAAGTCTTCAGACTACTCAAAAAATTATGGTGAAATATATCTTAGGAATATTGAGAGGAGGTCAAACATGAAATACCAAAGTGAGACAATGGACAGATATATTGACATCATTGACAGAATTAAGAAACTAAAATTGGAGGTGAGCTAGATATATTTCAGAAGAGATGATAATACAAATGCAGTTGATATCTTAAATTGGATTCCAAAAGTTGTAAAAGATGTTGAAATAGATCACATGTGAAATGGATTGATTTAGTAAAATTTTTGCTGCTGTAATATAGAGAGGAGATTCTAGATATCTATGAAACTTGATTAAATGTGGAGCTTCATTCTGTGCTGAATTGATAATAATGATTATTGGACGATAATGATAACAATAACAAAAGAAGAAAAAATGACGTGACCAAAATTATAATATATTGGAAAAAACCATTTATTAATTCTATAGATCAGGGTAGGGGCAAACTTTTTGAGAGCATGTGTGAAATGTATAATTTTAATAGGCATCATGGGCACAAAGAAGAAAACCATATATAAAAATATGCTGATGACATGATATATATTTATATTTTTCTGTATTTTTTTCTATACTCAACTTACAAAGAATATGTGTTTGTAATTGTATTTTTATATTGGACTATTTCCATAATCTAACATGAGTATTGAATTTCTTTAGAAAAATGTAACTTTAATTTAAATATTCCAAATACATTCAACTGTTAGTAATACCACTTCATACAGGTTTTGTATATGTATAATGTTTCAAGTGGTATTATTCTTCCCTCTTCTCCAGGTATTGCAGCTCTGACTAGTGATAGTACTAGCATGGGATTCAAATCTGGATCCTTAGATTCTTGAGAATTGAATTTTAAGGTAACACTCTAACCAACTGAGCCATCCTGCCAAAGGCAACAGTCAGTAGAAATGTTATATACATATATATATATATATATATATATATATATATATATATATATATATATATATATATATATATAAGGGTCCAGGTTCAAATCCCATGATAGTTCTGCCACTGGTCAGACGAGCAACACCTGATGAAGAGGGGAGAATAATATCTGTCTAAACATTTTTCATATACTAATCTGTTTAATGTGCTATTACAAACAATTGAATGTATTTGGAATATTTAAATAAAAGTTATTTTTTTCAAAAGACATTCAATACTCCTATTAGATAATGGAAATTGTCCATTATAAAAATACAACTAGATAACCATCATCACAAACCTTCAGGAAAACAATATGTTCTTAACTTTGGAAAAATGGTTGGAATCCAATAATGTACCCCTAGTTCGAATCTCATAAAATCTATTTTTCATGAAAAAAAACTAATTAAAAACATTGTTTTTATAATTATTTATTAAATTACGATTACAATTTTCCAATATTTTTTATAAAATTATAATTCTAATATTTAATTTTTGAACACAAACTCTTAAAGCGCTTATTTATATTATTTCTTTATAAATTTATACGTTTTAATTTAAAATATCTATTTTTTCTCTGAAATATTACCATTTTATTATCACATTTTCTCACACACTAAAACATCACTGCAGGAGTTCAGAGGGATAGAATGTTTTTTTAAGTAAATATCTGCCAATTCAATTGATTTTTTTTTTTGGTATTATTTTTTAGAGTATTATTATATCTTTCCTATTGAATCTTTCTTCCACAACAATAATAAAATACCGTTTTCTATTATTTTTTTTTCATCATAATATTTATTAAGAATATTTTCTACAAGTTCTTTTTATGTAAAAAATATCAATTAATAGATAATTTCAAAATCTCAATTTATTAAAATTAATACATTTTGTTCTTGGATTCTTTACAATTATGATTATAATTATTAAAAATTGTTTCATTTCATTTTTCTTAATAACAATTGTGATATCTCTCAATAATTCATATTGACAATTGCTAAATAATTTTAATAAAATTATTTTAAAAAAAAGAAAAAAAAAAGTGATTCTATGAGATGTGCACCAGGGATCCATTACCAGATTGCACCGGAAAGATTACTACAAACGAATAGGAGAATATAACATATAATCCAAGAAAACTATTATAGTACATATAATTATAAAAATGTTAATGTATTAAACTATTATCTTTTAATAGCTACATATTAATGAAAAAGATTGAGACAGTAATTTTAACTCAAAATCTTGAAATGTCTTTCAATATTATATTTTTTAATTGTTGTTGCCATTGCATAAAGATAGATGGATGTCCTTTTATTTTCATGAAACTATATTCTTCCCATTCTTTTTGAAGTTGGAAAAATAAGGCCATTTATATGATATGCATCTGACATGTTAGTAAAATTACTGTTGTAAATATTATAAGCAAATTATTGGGTTCTGATTTAGTATGCACTCACCACCATGTTGAATTCTAAGGACCAACCAAAACTACTGCTCACACTTCCAAGTGATAAATGACATTGAATAATGAACACGGAGTAGCCTGGGTATGTCAGCAGGGTTTCTTTTGGTGTTCCTTAGAATTCAAAATGAAAGTGTGCACATTCTAAAGGTCATTCACCATGATATGTGGAGAGGGGGGGTGGCTTGACTATTATGAAATATTATATAAAAGATGCACAAAACTGATCAAGTCAAACATTTAATTTCAAAATACTAAAAGATTTTAACTTCTAAAATATGAATGTTATTAAATATTGATAACACAAAACACTAGAGTATGTGGGAGGGGAAAGGATGGCTTTGCTGATATGAAGTATCATCCAAAATATGCAGAAGTCTGATCAATTCCAGCCTATAATTGATCAGCAAACATAAAATCGAAACAACTGTCAAAGCATATTAGATGTATAATTAATAATACATAGTGTTTTATCTTATCATTAATTGAAATAATAATTTCTAAAGTAAATAATATTAATTTTAATAGAAATTTGTTGATTATTTTAAGTGTAAAATAGGTATTGGATTTTAAATAAGATAAACACTAGTAGTGTTATCATCTTTAAAAAAATGTAATGAATAAATCTTTCATTTCCATTTTTTTTATCCATTTTCCACCTAATAACAACAAGTGAAAAATTAAGCACACCATTACTCCCTTTGGTAAGTAAAAAATCTGATGTATTAATTTTTTATTAATTTTAAACTTAATATTCTTCACTTTAGACCATTATTCTTTTGATTAATGTTAGGATAAATTCGATTTATTATTAATTGTAGAAATAGTGTTTTGTTAGTTTCTATGATTATTCAATATTTATATTATTTGAAAATGTGGTTATTCCTTACACCCATTTTTTACATTTTCTATATTTATGTCATGTGATTTGATCAAGTATAGTTGTGCAAAATTTGTGATTTTATTTTTTAATTATTGATGCTAATTATGCCATACATGTGGATTATTTGGTCATTTATAGGTTGGATGTGTCAGCAGTGGTTTTGGATGGTCTTTACAATTCAAAATAGGCATGACCACAAACAAATTGGTACCAATTATTGTTATCAAAATATAATTATCATAAATTCACAAAATATTAGAGCCAACAATTCATCAAATGACATGTGCAATGCAAGTTGTTAATTTCAACTGATTTGTAGACCAACAAATACTCAATAATCATACAGATGATTAATAATTTTTTTAGCCATTCATTAGAATACAAATTATCCACCTAATGCCTAATATTTCTGTAGTGTAATTTTTAATACTCCACTCCAATGTAAGGTAGGGCCTGGCTTTTATCTTTTTTAATACCATGTGGAGAAATGTAATCATAAACATATCACTAAAGTCATATGAAAAGGATATATAATCTTCAAGATGCACATTTCATGCTGAAATAGCATTCAACAGTTGACGCAAATCACAATATCTCACACATATCTTTACCATTGTTCAATATATGTATATATGTTACATAAAGAGCTGTAAATATGCTCTTAACAAACTTTGCAAAATATTCATAACATTTGTAATATAATATGTGATATGTTGGACTATTTTCATCATTTATGGCTGAATGTTGAATGTATAGAAAATTTTAAACTTTATTTAAACTTTGCAAATTCAAACAACTTGTTAGTAATCACACACAAATAGACAATACAGGTTAGTGATTACACAATGTTTCAAGTAGTATTATTTTCCACTCTTCTTCAGGTGTTGCTGGTCTATATGCACAGTGACAATATTCACTTAAGTTGAACTTGCACCTTTAGATTCTTGTATATCGAATTTAAGGCAAACTCTCTACCAACTGAGCTATTCTGTCAAAGTCAACATATAGTAGAAATTTGATATAATTATATATGAGGGTTAGTTCAAATCCTCCTGAGTCCTTCAATTTTTTTTCTAAGAGCAAGATTAATTAGAGGCTTCCATACATTGTGTATTGCCACACTGGGTTGACTTATAGGATTATTTACCATTGTCAAATGAGCAGCTTCCTTGAATTTTCTTCTGTGCATTTTTTTACTCTTTATCCAATATCTTTGTATTTTCCCATTTAAGCATGTGATTATTAGTACATATGTGATCTATATACAGTGAACAATGATAAAGATGTGTGTGAGAGATTGTAATCTGGGCTAACAGATGAGTCTTGGTTTAGCATGAAATGTGTATCTTTGGAATCATACATCCTTTTCACAAGTATTTAGTCATATGTCCATCATTAAACTTTTTCACAAGGTTTTAAATTAGATAAAAAACAGTTCCTATTTTGCATGAGAGTGGTGTAGTGAAAATTGTACCACAGAAATATTATTCATATATCTGATGTTGCATGTGTGCAACAGATTAATAAAAAAAGAAATATTCAAAAGGGATAAAGCTAATTAAGATTAGATCAATTTTAATTGTACAGTAATATTAATTTTTTACATTTTTATTATTATAATTTTATTATTTATTTTTGAACTTTCTTTACACGTTTAAAAAAAGTTGAGAAATGATGTATAAAATGTACTTTTTTAGGTAATTATATCTTGGGCACTTAGAAGACCAATCATCATTGCACATGCACACATGATTGGTTTGTGGTCAAGGGTAGTCCACTCATACCAGAGATCATAGTAACATTAACCCATGATATTGAAATAAAAACATAGTGTATATAGTTAAACTAGATGTGATTAAAGGGTATTTGAACACAGACTTTCAAGGTCCCTACAGTCATTCTCTCTACCAATATAACTAATACACAACCACATACATGTGGAAAAGATAAATGGTATCTCAATACATATATTTCATGCTGAACCTGCATTCATCAGTTGGCTCAGATCCTCATCTCCCACACACACAAATATAATGAGAGTAAGATAGAAAATGTACACACTTTAATAAACAGGCTTTGGTCCTCTCCATTCTCCAAATCTTCAGCCATCTACATCACTGAAAATCTGATAATGGAATGCTCAAAGCCCTTGATGATGCAAATATTATAGGCATACCTATATTGACCTTAAGTCAATCTGACTTCTCATATGTAAAAGCTTAATATATCCATTTTGAATATATAGAAGATGGATGGGAAAAGTACAGGTTGAATATGTAATACTGAAATAGAAGAATAAATGCATATAATTAAACTACATGTAATTAAATGGGTTTTGAACTCAGACTTTCAATTTACCAACAATCATCCAGAACAACTAATATAAAAAATACACTTGAGCACATAAATGTGAAAAAGATAAATGATTTCCAATGTATGTATGTCTTACTGAATAATCATCATCAGTTGGTCCAGATCATCATCTCTCATCCATATATATCATCAGTTCTCAGTAATATTAAGATAGCAAATCTATATGCTTTAATATATTGGTCTCACCTTTCTCCATTCTCCAACTCTTCAGCTATCCATATCTCTGAGAATATGATATAATGCTCAAAGCCTTTGATGATGCCAATATTATAGACACATTCATGTTGAATTTAAGTCAATATGACCCTTCATATGTCTACATATGTGTGGGATATGATTATTCAAACCAAACTGATGACTACTGGTTCAGAATGAAATATGTATATTTGAAATTATTTATCTTTTCCCTATGAATGTTGCGATGTGTATCAGCCAGGTTGGATATAGTGGAAAACTGTGAGAAACTTGAATGTCTGGGTTCAAATCCTCAAATAGATTATGAATATATACTATACATGTATTTCCATAATACAAATTCAGACTGTATTCTGCAGATCCCTCTTCTAAATATTTAAATGGACATATTAAGGTTATACATATAAGGGGTCATATTGAGTTCAGGTCAATGTGAGTATGACTATAATATTGGCACCATCAAGAGCTTTGAGCATTCCAACATCAGACTTTCAGTGATGTGGATGGCTAAAAGAGTTAAATGATTAACTTGATCATTAATGTGTGTAGATTTGTTATCTTAAGGTAAACTGAGCACTGATTATGCGTATATTGTAATGGTAAGATTTTGTATGCGTTGTTAACATGTTGCAAAATTCCACCACCACATTCGAATGGCAGCATAACAGGTGGGTTTAGGGCCTGTGATACCGTATTCGAACCTAATAGTTTTATTCACAACAAAACCCACACGACAATGCATCTACCCTAACAATAGCATTATTTTCTAGGCCCAGTGGTCAGGTAAACAAGAGACTCTAACTAATGGTTTCACCTTACAGACTACTACTATATGCTACTATTCATTGATATGAGTGATACTAATTATTATTTAAATTAAGCAGACACAGACATGGATATAGATAATTTAAATATTTAATTGCGGTTAATTTACATAGATAAATATATTACGCTACCTGGATATCAATATAAATTACATCCCATGCCTCATGTTTGATGGCAAATGTTACGAGACACGCTACGATATCTTAATGAGGAGTGCATTCGTTCACAAAGCTATCATTCCATTTACTTTATAATATTAATATTTATTCTAATAATTTACTAAAGATTAGCAGATGTGTAGGAGTGGAGCTAGACCCAGCATAAACTTTATAATTATTATTAAAGCAACTTGCGGTAGCATGGATACTGCCGAGCTATAAAAGAATCGGCTTTCTAAAAGAATAATCGCAGAAGAAATGTTGGAGGCTGGTGGGACAATCAAACGTCGGATCGGAGCCTTGTAGGTATGTCACGAGTGCGGTATCGGTATGAGGTCTTAGCCTTTCTATCCTCGACCATGTGACATGGTTCCTGTGCTATTATATATTTTGTATGCTCCTTAAGTGCGAGTGCAAAATGTTGACAGTACCTCTTTTACATTTCTGTGATATAAAAATTCATGTATCAATAACTAGCACAGTTCATAACTCTAACACAAACACATTTATTTATACAAATATATCCCCAATCTCCACACAACTAGTATTTAATTTACTATCATTAACCCCCCCCCCTTTCTTAACATTATGGCTTTATTTAAGATTTAACTAACCTAGCATGAATGATAGCTCATTAACAAATACATTAACTAATAATATAGATCTCGTATTTATAAAACATATTAAAAATATTATATGATTCCCGAGCTGAAATCTATTAACCAATATGATTTACTGTTATGATATTAAATTCACAGAAGAGGGTGGCCCTTCTGTGAATTAGATAAAAAAACATCAGCTCAGAAACCATGTGGGCATGAAATATAATCTTACTGAATACAATAAAAATTTGGATACCCAAGTAGAATAATGATAGAGTAATTTATGAGGTTCATTATAAAATAGTATTATTACAGAAAGTTATATATATTTAATTTTAGAATTACATAATAGTAGAAATTAAAATGAAATTGATATATTAAAATTATAGAGTTCAATTAGAGTTCCAAAACAATTTTTATTTTTGGTTATCATGTTACCTTTAGTTCATTTAAGTGTGCACTCTGTTTGGAGAGTCTGAGTTTCCTGGTTCAACGGCAGTTACATTTAGGAGAAGATTTATTCATGGAAGTAGCAGAATTCTAGGTTTATCACATTTTTGTGGGAATTTTAATATTGTATAGCCATCAGTCCGGGTGAGCGTAGCACGGCGCCTACTCTTGGCACATTGCTAGATATAAAATTTGGATTGCAAGAAATATAATCAACAGCATAATTCGAATTAACATTTCTGGTTCTAACCTTTCATCGATTATTTTTAACAATAAGTTGTCTTTTTATTATCTTTTTCTTTATCTCTGGGATCCATCGAGCAGCACATCATCCATACAGCTGTCTCTCAGGTCTGTGCCAGACATCCCATTAGGTCACAGATGCAATAGTCATACAGGTTGGAATTTCAATCTGATCACTTTTTAAATTTTACCTTTTACATGACGTAATTTATAAAAGTTATTTTTAACAAACCTTTTTCTTTGTTTCTGTACATTTTAAAATACCTTTTTAGCTCTGTCATCTTTTTCCCTCTCCTGCTATGACTTGCCTTTAATTAGCAGGGGAATTTTAAAAGCATCTTTATTTTAATTGAGAATTATTTATTTTCATAATTTAAGTATTACCTGGACCTGACCTAAATAATAATATATTTACATTTTAAAATATAATTATTGATTTTTTATATAATTTAAAATATTATTTAAACCTATCAGAATAATTAATAGGATTATTTAACTTTATACAACTTACGCATGGCAATTTAATAATACCTTGCAATGCGTTCTTTTTAAATAAGCTTATCGGAGTATTGCACTTATATAACATTTAATTATTTATGTAAATACTTTACAGATATTGTATATTATTATGCATTAATCCGATATTCAAGATCAGAATCCATGTAAACCCATACTAAAAGGGGTGAGAGGTAGAATGATGACAGAACTAAGGTGAAACTAAGATTTGAATACAAATCTTACAGTTTCAATATATATATATTTTCCATTGAGCACCGATATTTCGACGGAATAGCAACTGCCATTTTCAAGGTTAACTTTCAAAAGTTAACCTTGAAAAATGGTGGTTGCTATTCCGTCGAAATATCGGTGCTCAATGGAAAATAAGACACGGTATATCCCAAAAAGTTATAATTTATCTACATCATATAACCATGAAAACATTAAGTATAACACATATATATATAGGAGATCACCATGTATGTTGTCATGCATATCGATCATTTTGAATAGAGTGCATGATTTTCGGGAGCTTTAAAATCTGTGTTCAAATATCATGATGTGGTTCAATTTAAGTATGACCTTAAAAATGATGTCTGAATAAACAATAGTCAGTTAAATAAATATTTTCTTTTTTACCTTAATAGTAATAAATCAAAAATTTTAATACAATTATTTTTAATAATCAAATTAAATATTAATTACTTTAATTTATTTGCATTTAAATTTAAAAAAAATCGATTTAAACATAATTCTTCTCTATTTAGAATCCAGTGGCTTTCATGGAATACCGATTACCTTAGATTTTATTTGTTATTAATTTATAATTAACATTTTTATTATGAAAAATGAAACCACTACTAATGTTACTTTAAATAGGATTATAAACGTATTTTATTTTCATTTTACAGTTTTAATGATAAAGAAAAAAACCTTTTGAATAAAACTAAACCTAATAAAAACTTGTCTTCCAATATAGCAGAATATTTACAAAGAATGAAATGAGAAAGAAGTTTTTTACAAAGTAGTATTTAGATTGATAATATGATTAAAGAAGAAATGTCAATTCATTGAACTGAGATAAATTTAGTTTTACAAAGAGCAAATACAATAAGAGACATATTAAAATAATAATAAAAAAGATTTAAAATATGTGCATATATTTCATTAAAATTACCAGAAAACCAAGCAAAAACAAACAAAGCATATATATATATATATGTGTGTGTGTGTGTAAAACTTGTAATTATAATGTTTACAGTAGGACAAAACAGAATATCTAGAATGTACCTATAAAAATTAATATAGAGTATATGAAAAATGGATGCAAAACAATTTCATGAGTAATCATGTTTTAAATAAAAAATGCATATTAATAATATTATCATGTAACTGATATTTAAATAGTTGCTAAATTATATACTTCATAAATGCTAATAAAAGCTATAAATCTCAACTTTGATGATTGTATAATAATTTGATCATTTACTGTCTTTATGTATGTAATATTCATTAAGGCTGTAGCCTCAAGCACATGTGTATAAAAATGCGATAGTAGGGACCTCTACAGGTCTTAAACCACTAGCTTACTCTTTGGAAGAAATTTGAAGAGCCATCAGCTAAACTCATCATGCATATTATTATTTACTATGGCTGCCATACTATAATAAAGAAGTGGAAAAACACTCTTCACTATACATTCATTTCAGCATTAACATATTCGTGTTTGGTAGTAAATTGATCACTATTATAGTATTATTAAAAGGCAGATAACTGTTTTATTTGCATAGATTTTTGGAATTTTTTCTGATCGTAGTATGAGGAAAGGTATTTCTAAAATGCATGCATAATGCTCAGCAATTTGTCACTTTTCAAAATCATACAAAAAACCTAATAAAAATACATTATACATAAAAGTTTGGAGCTGATAATTTTTTTAATTTATTTGCATGTAATGTAAGATCATGGTAGTCTATTTTCTTACATAGTACTTGCGTATAAAAACTGAAATTGGTTTGAGATCTAATGTTTTATAATATAAATTGTTAAAATTATTTCTATTTATTTTGCAATTATGATTAATTGTAAAATATATATGTATATTAACTAATCATATTGACAGATAAGTATAACAACAGCTGTTTTTTTAATAAGTGATCTAAAATTATATGAAGATAACTTAAAATACATTTATATTAGTAAAGTAAACCTGATGCTTCACTAGATACAAAATTGTTGTAATCATTCAAAGCAGTGAAAGAGTAGTAGTAATAGTTGTAGTAGTAATAGTAGTTTTAGTAGTGGTAGTAGTAGTAGTAGTAGTAGTAGTGAAAGTAGTAGTAGTAGTAGTAGTAGTAGTAGTAGTAGTAATAGTAGTAGTAGTAGTAGTAGTAGTCGTAGTAGAAATAGAAGCAATAAACATTGGCTTCATGATGTGGAGGTCAAAAGTTTAAGCATCCAATATGACTAGGTTTCAGAATCTGCCATTACTGTGCCAAACCTTGCAAGAAATAATAAAGGTGATGGAGCAGTAGTTTTTAAAATAATTTATGTCCAATATGATGATGCTAGCATGTTTTTTGCACCTGAAAACATCCAGGGCAATATACTATTTTCAGATAGACATTTTGTTATTATTACAGTGAGAATCTACTTCTTCGTAAATGATATAATAGGCATCAAACAGAAGGGTATTCTCCAGTTAAGTGTTGATTCTAAAATAAGATCAAGCCCATCATGAATCACCACATGCTTTTCCAACAGAAAATTGTAATGTTACCTTGTGATCTATCTATTGCACCAGTCAAAATTGTGTGTTCATTCAACAAGACCTAGAATCCAAGCAAATGTATATCCATCTAGTATGTGCAAGATACATAAGTCATGAACAATAACAAATATTAATATATTTACTAATGCTTCAGGTCTATGCTACATGAACAATGATTTTAATGATACTGGCAAATTTCATTCTCACTCTGTCACAGCTAGAGTTCAGGGTTCACACATGACTTAATACATTAGATTTACATTTCATTAATTAATACCTATCTAAATTTATTATATTTACCGAATTGTGTGGAATATACCTGACCTTGATTGATAATTTATATAGGTTGAAGATTTGATTGATGTGAACAGTAATAATAAAAGAACTTCATGGTAATATAACAAAAGAAATGAATTTAAACACATAAAATCTATAATTAATAAAAGTGATTTATGTTATAGATTCGAAATAATGATAAACTGAGATTTCAAAGTACTAATACCATATATATTTATTATACATATAAGTGTCATTATACAAAATATGTCAGTGTTTGCCTACACAACTTGATTATACCTATTAGATTTGCAATTACGTAATTTAAAATTAATTAAATAAATCATATAATATTGTAATTAATAAATGTTACCGCATTCCAATTTAGGAAGCAATTGCGATCCATTTAGGACACAAATTAGATTTTGATAAAGCCAAAATATCATACAATTGTTTACTGAATATAAATAATTGGTTAAGCAGTCTTCTAAGTACGAATCAGCAATAATCTATAAACACATAAATTTAAAATAATAAATATGTTTTCTTTCTTTAAACATATATTGACAGTTGAATAGAAATGAGTTGCATGAGACTATTATTATATTTAAATAAGTTGTAAGTTATGAATGTGGAAAAACAAATGTTTATCGTACATAAATAACAATTCTATATTATATTTGATTAATTAATTAACTGTATTGGCTAATGAGAGATATGCCATCACAGTAGAGAGAACATTTCAGGTATTTATAAATAAAGAATGCTAAAGCTGGTATGGACGTTATGGCTACAATAAAAGAACACATGAGGTCATTTACGATCCTCAAAGAGGCTTTTCTAGGAGAAGTGAATGAGTGAGAGGACATGCTGGCCCACTTACCAAAACAATCTCTGCATAACAATTAAAGTTGATGTGCTGCAATGGTTTATCCATGTGTGCCCATTCACATGTTAATAGCAGTACCTGGAAAATGGGAAATCCCTAGTAGGAAATACATCAACTTTTAAGGAATTATAGTATTACTCATATCTGAAATTCTGAAGGTCCTGAGAGTTAAGTAGCAAAGCACAAACAATAATCATAACAAGTGAATAATTGTAACCATAAAGTACATAAACATGCATATATATATATATATATATATATACCATATATATATATATATATATATATATATATATATATATGGTGCAAACAACCATGAATTCAATCCTAATTTAAATAGTTAGCTCTCTAGCATAATGGAACATTGACAAAACTTAGGGCAATAAATGAATTTTAAAAAAGTACAATATAAAAGAAACAGTGAAATTTAAAAACAAATTTAAAAGAGTAGTTTGTTTTCTCACACATTCAAACTTTAAAATCTCTCATGGGTTAGATTTTTAAGAAAACAAGGTGTATCTAACAAAATATTACAATAAAACCTATATAAAAAACACAAATTCACTTCTGGTGAGATTTTACAAAACTCTGCACGGTAATTAATATGTAGGTGCTAAAGATCAGATGCAAATGAGATATACAATTTAAATACTGATAAAATTTAATTTTAAAATTTCTATAATAGATTTTCCTAAAGAGCTATGATTGGTTTAGGAATTGTGGTGGATTTTGCTTAAATATTGTAATAAATTACATTTTCTTTTGAGAAGTTATTAGAATAAAGATTATTTGGTGAATAATAAGAAACTTAAACTTTTAAAACTAGTCCTATCATTTAAATCATTTACAAAATGAAGTACAAAACTAAAGAAGCTTCATCTATTAAATAATTAGTGGAAAATTTACATTTCCTGCAATGATTTTTACCCGAGAAAAAATAAAGACTAGGATTGTAATATGCTCTTTGAATTTTGTACGTAACATGACAGTTTAATCTAAGTCAACATTAAAATAAATAAAAGATTAAAACGATTAAATTTTATAGAAAATAAAGTTAATGACATATTTAAAGAAAGTTGTAGAGCAAATAAATCATAGATTAATATTAATTTACAACCAACATTATTAAAAGACCAGAGGCTTGCAACACTTAGGATTATCTCAAAACATAGCTGGAGATGGGCTTCATTAACTAAGACAGATTTTCTTGAAGCAAGATGTTGACTGCACAGGAATGGCATTATGATGGGCTGGTAGAGACAGTGTACAAGAGGTGAATAGTCTTCTTTTGTCCAACATTATTTAGATGAAACTTACACTGTCTTGAAGTATATTCACATTGATAACGGCACCAACTGATCTTGATACCCAAAATCTTATCTATTTATATGATCCAGCAGATTCAAGGTACATTATGTTAAACTCATGAGTTCTCACTGTGGTATGAATGTTCCTAGTGGCTTCTATTAGTCAGTTTCCCTTCAAAATAGGAAATCTCCTGCCAACCTTGAACATACCCCAAAGATTTATTTGCTATTTAAAGAAAACATAAACACTAATCTGTTTTCATTTTAATTAAATTTCACAAGTCATTGTATTAAACAAAGCCTATTTATTGAGATTGAGATTTGTAGTGAAAATGAAAATAAAATATAATAAAAAAAAAACTTTATTCACAAAAATTTGAGGAATTTGTTATATTCTATAAATAAGAAATTTTATAATATGATGGCTTTTAGCACTTACATTTAATAAGAAATTTATAGAATAATTCTACAAAAATATATTTTTCTACAAATATTATAAAATAAATGACTATTGTAAAGAAGTTAGCTTTAAATTAATGAAATATGACTCAGATAAAAAATATATAATATTGATTATAAATATTGATTATAAATTATATACATACTATTGCCTCGAGTGAGATGGGTGTCAGTTAACATATATGATTGGGTTCAAACCCATACTAGTGCCACTAACATTAGCACTAGGTGAAGTTAAATAGATGAGTGATATTTACAGCTTCATTATGTATGCTGTTTTATCTGATTTTTAAATTATCTTTATAATATTATCTCACACATTTAACAGCTGTAGGAATTTACATTGTTTTCTTGTAATATATAAAATCAAGTACTAATTTTCACATCATGTTCATAAATTTTTGGAAATTTCTTTCATGTAATTGTATTAAATTTCCATAATAAAATTCTTTTAAATACAAATTTTTGTGCTTGCTGCTTCAATTTCAAGCTCTTTCTAAATTATTTGTAATGATATTATAGTTATGGCTATTCAGTGGTTTTACACCTTTTCCTTCTCAATGTTATTATGCATTGCTAACAATATTATCTTCAACAAGTCATTTAGGATATAAACATTCATTAGATTGATGATTTTTCTCTTTTTTCTTCTGTTCTTTCTTAAATATCTATATTTTTTTCTTATTTTTTCCCATAAATTTATCTTTTATTTAAGAATATATTGTTGTTATAATATGGAATGTTTCAATTAATAATTATTCTGTTGTTGTAGAGTTTTTTTTCTTTGGTACTATTTTTTCTGTAGAATTTTGCTCTATATTCATAATAAATAAAGTTTGATTTTAAAAATTCCAAGACCATTTTGATATTCATACATTCGTTTTAGCACAAGATGACTTTTCATCAGATTTTAATTCTTTTATAAAATATTTTTATATTCTTTTTACTCTTTCAGTATTTAGGATTTTCCCCAAAATGGTTTGCTTTTAACTATTTTTTATTATTACTCCACTTTTTCAAGATTATTTTTTCTGTCAAGCCCATTTTGTTTTATAATTTCTTCCAATAAGACTTACATTTTAAAAGGTGTTTTTCATCACCAGAGATAAACATTGTATTACTCTTAATTTTAGTTGTAGTAAATAAAATTTATTATTATCACTCTATACATTTGAAATATTTTTATCAAAAATAAAAAATTTAAAAAATGAAAGTTACTTGAAGTCAAACATATCAATTTTGAAAAATAAAAAAAGAATACTAGTCAAGCGTTGTTAGCCGAGAGGTTATAGCAGTTGCCTTGCAAGCAAGTAGTTGGTTGCAGATGGTGGTGGGTTCACCTCCCGGCTGATGCTATGATATATAGAAAAAAAGAATACTAAACTAATAATAATAATAGTTAAATTGTGGAATTTCTGAACAAAAGAATGTTTGATCAGAAATAGAACCATTGGTATTATGTAAATATTCAAACAATTTAAATAAAATTAAATGTAAACATTTAATATATATTGATAAATAAATATTCAACAAATTTGAAGAAAATAAATAAATGGAAAAATTATGTGTACATTTATTTAAATTTTATTATAAAAATGGTTATGCCATGTGCACTTGTGACTTCAGGTTCTTTAATGACTGTTTAGTTTTTGATTACCCCTGACATTCTTATTCAAAAATATCCATTTGAAGATTAAAGTTAAAACTGAAATTTGAAATGTTAACAAAGATCAAAATTAAAATAAATCCACATATTATTAAAGCTCTGATATTTATAAGCATGCCTTTGTCAACATTATTGCTAATTCATAGTGAAATTAGTTGATAATCCAGATGAAATGTTGCACTTTCATTGGTTGGGGGGGGGGGGTTATTCACTCTTTTTATTTACTTATACAATGAGCAATGTTTAATTTACATTTTACATATTTAAATATCATTTAATTATTATAATCAAAGTATTTAAATAGAGATTCTGTCTCTAGCCTTGTATAATAGATTATGAGTGTAATAACTCTTAAATGGCACATTTTATCTGGCTGATGAATTTATTTCACTCTTAATTACTTGTAATGTTGCTAATGATATGCTTATAAACATGATAACTCCAAGAATAGATGAATTTATTTTTTTCTTGGTCATTTGTTCAAAATTTGAAGTACTTTTAATTTGTATCCAGTTGGGAAACGATTTATCTCTTTGATTATATATGCATTGAACTACATTTAATTTAAAGTTTACATATTAAATATTATTTAATTATTACAATTGAGCTAGAAAGTCTGTATCATTTTAGGAGTTAAGTTTTATTTTATTTTTTAATATACTTCTACATGACTTTTTGTGTTAGTATCATATTAATGATTAGAAACAATTATAACAATGAATATTGATGGACTCAAATCTCACAGTAGTAAAAACTTAATTGAATCATATTGATCTGCTTGTTGAAAACATATTTTTCAATTAAGAATATACGACACCTGTTTAATTTTTCATTTTGAATTGTCTCTCTCTTAGCTTATAACTATCATTTTTGAATTAAATGTATGCCCCATATAATTTTACGATCAAAGGTACAGATGATTATGTATCATTAATTTTTGAATACTTGTACTGCAAAGTAATAAAGAGATAGGATATAAATTTGGTCCAATACATGTTAATTTTGTACATGATATAAAGGATGATAGAAAATGAAAGATCAAAAAAGATATGGTCTATTAAAAGTTCAAGAAATCTTTTCATCTAGAAGACCAATAATATTTAATCGATTTCATCAAAATAGATATAATATATTCCCATCTGCTGGTAATTCATATAAATTACAGTAAAAAAATATCACAGAAAACAGCTAATATAAATATATATATTAATCTTACATATAAAATCTTATTCAGCAACAAGATTTTTAATGTCCTTTTCAAATATTCTGTTAATAAATTACACATACAACACTCTCTAGAGTTCCATAATAGAAGTAAAACAACAACAATAACAAAAATAAACAGTAAAATACAATACAACTTTTATATGGAGATCTAATATATTTTCAACAAAAATTAACTATATAACATAACAATATGTAATATAGGGTATATGAGCACAGAATTTCAGATGACCCATCAGTCTCCACTCTATCTAATAACACTGAAACACTCAAACACATATATGCTGAAAAGATAAACAATCATCAATATATGTATTTCATGCTGAACCAGCAATCATCAGTTGGTTCAGATTATCATCTCCCACACATATATACTATAAGTGCTCAGATATATATTAAGATAGACAATCTTCATACTTTAATGGAGAGGCTCCAATCTACTACACACTCCAACTCTTCAACCATCCATCCAATTGAAAATCTGATGATGTAATGCTCAAAGGACACCCTGAGGCCGAGATTGTTTTCACACCCATGTTGACTTAAGGTCAATCTGAACCCCACATGTACAGGACATAATCCATTTAATACATATACAAGGATGGGTAGACATTTCTACAATGTAATAACTGAAACACAGGCTTATTATATACCTGTGTCTATATATGTAATATAGGGTATATGCGCACAGATTTTCAGATGACCCATCACTCTCCACTCTATCTAATAACACTGAAACACTCAAGCACACATATATGCTGAAAAGATAAATAATCACCAATATACATATATAATAAGCCTGTGTTTCAGTTATTACATTGTATAGATGTCTGCCCATCCTTGCATATGTATTAAATGGATTATGTCCTGTACATGTGGGGTTCAGATTGACCTTAGGTCAACATGGGTGTGACAAGAATCTCGGCCTCAGTGTGGCCTTTCAGCATTCTATCATCAGATTTTCAATTGGACGGACAGTTGAAGAGTTCAGGTGGGTAGTAGATTGGAGCCTGTCCATTAAAGTATGAATATTGTCTATCTTAATATATATATCTGATCACTTATAGTATATATGTGTGGGAGATGATAAGCTGGACCAACTGATGATTGTTGGTTTAGCATGAAATACGTAATACATTATTGGTGATTATGTGCTTGAATGTTTCAGTGTTATTAGATAGAGTGGAGAGTGACGGTCATCTGAAAGTCTGTGCTCATATACCCTATATTACATATATAGACACAGGTATATAATAAGCTTGTGTTTCAGTTATAACATAACAATATGCAAAATAATTAATACATGTCATATGCATATTTTTATATATTGTATGTCATAATTTTCCCATTCCTTTCCAATTGACCAGTTGTTAACTAACTTTATCGAAGTTTTGAAAACATGCATACAGTTGTTGTTGTTGTTGTTGTTGTTGTTATTATTATTATTATTATTATTATTATTATTATTATTATTATTATTATTATCATTATTATTATTATTATTATTATTATTATTATTATTATTATTATTATTATTATTATTATTATTATTATTATTATTATTATTATATTATTATTATTATTATTATTATTATTATTATTATTATTATTATTATTATTATTATTATTATTATTATTATTATTATTATTAAAAATCTAATAAGCACACAAATATATGAAAGATATTACATTAAACATAGCTTAAGTAATTGCAAGAATATTTATAAAACTTTGATAAATTTAATTAATAATTGGTCAATTTGAAATTAATGTAAAATTATGTGAGACAATATACATAATTGTTTAATACATGTATTGTTTTATATATTCCTATGTTATATAATCAATTTTTAAAGTTATATTGGATCTCTACATTGGCGGTCGATAGGTCAGCATAGCAGCCTTACAAGTAATTGTCCCGGGTTAGTGGGTTTGCTTCCCATCTGCTATGACACATGAGAAAAAAAAGTTTTAATGTATTTTACTAATATTTTATTTTTGTTATTGTTGATATTTTACTTCTATTATGAAGCACTAGCTGATGTTTTATGTATAATTCGTTAACTGATTTTGATAAAGGAGAAGTCACATTACACTACATCACATGGATCACATCACATAGTAATAGATTATTATCATTTAAAAAGTACACAAAAGTATGTGTCATAAATGCTTTATATATATATAATTATATCATTATACCGTTTAGATTTAAGCACTATTTCACCTATTATTTCTAAATGATACATGACCAATTTAAAAGTATTGCAGTTTGTAATGTTATAATTGAGTATTTATTAGTCTGCATTACAGTGACATGTTTAAAAAGGTTTATTTAAACTTCATTGTATCAATATTTCATACTCTGTAGTCAAGTTGTAATCTTTAAGTGTCCATATATATTCAATGGACCATCAGTAAGAATGTATTTCCATTCTTGTTATTAAAAGGTGAAAAGGTTGCCTTGACAGCAGTTAAAAATATTGATTACTATCTTTACTGTGAATGTTTATGTGGTTACTGGTTGGTATCTAATTATTTATTTATATATATATATTGTACCAGTCGAAAAACAGACATCGATTCAGCAAACCCCTGAATATAGGTAAAGTACCTCGAGTCTGACCACATACGAATATATAAATCAGGTACATTGTGAATTCTGCCCTATTTACTTATATCCCCAGGTCAAAGATCTAATCAATAGCCTTTCTCGACAATACGGTCAAAATCCTTTACTTTCACTGTGCCAGCAGCTGGGCCTTAAAGCATGAGATTCAATTTTTATTATATTTAAATGAGAACTTGGGTGAATGATTAATAGATATATTTAAAAATCAAAATTTATTTATAATAAAAGTAAATAAAATGATTCAAGGAACACTGGAAGTTTGGTTTTAGTTTTATATATATATATATTTAAAAATCATTAAGCATTTTACATTAGTCTAACTCAAGCTCTTTAAAAAAAATACAATCTTTAAATTAACTTTATAAATCATCCAAGTTCATGAAGAATTTATATTAGCGGTTATCTTTTACATTGTTTAGTTTATATATTTTACTTTTGGTTATAGTTATTTTCCTTTAAAATAAGACAAAAATAATTTTATAATTAAATGATCATGGCTTTTAAAATTCCCCATGCACATTTAGTACAAGCTTGTAATATAGCGGCAGGTTTAAACATCTGCCTAACACACTTATATAAGAATGACTATTTTCATGAATTCTTTGTACAAGATTTTAAAAAAAAAACATTAATTAAATAGACGATTATAATAAGACTAATTTGATGTCTTACTCCACTAACATATAAAAGAAAAAATTGATTTTATTTCTCTTTATAAAAATAATAATTTAGATTTCAAATAACTAATGTTTGATGACATTAGTGGACCTTGCTGGAATAGCTTATAACTAACTTTACAGTGATTAAAACTGTAAGCTGTTATAACAAAAAAAAAAAATAGATCAGTCAGTTATCAAGCAAAAAAGACATTTTAGTTGGACTTACAACTAAAATCTAACCTATAAGAACTATAACGTGAATTAGCCAAAACCAAATGATTTTAACTAATTACGAAAATAAATAAAAGAGTTGATTTCTCAGATCGAAAATCCTTTCATAGAATCAATTCCTTATGGATTACATATTAGATAGGCAAAAGAAAAACAAAATAATGTTGGGTTAATAAATATCCGAATGCAAAGGAGAAAAGAAAATGTAAGTAAGAAAATACGAGCCGGATTACGGATACTCGTATGCCTATTTCAACAAAGAATAAAAAGAAAAATCGATACTTCCACATTTTGTGTCCATATACCGATATTGAGATAGGATTTACAGAGTTAATAAGATAGGATTTACAGAGTCAATGTGCTGCCTCTACAGGTCATGCAGGCTAACCCACTCTATCTCAGCACACTATCTGATTCAACAGATATATGCGAAACCAGAAGCTAACTCCGCACCACCAAATCATTGTCCATTTTAGGTCTGTCCATGATACTCAAAGCATTCTTTATTAACCCGAGATATAATTATTAAATACGAACAAATTATAATTAAATGGCCTTAAAATGATCTAATACTGCGTAGAGATCAACAACTATTTTCGGTAAATATTTAACCTACAAAAAAAAAAACATATATATAGAAATACTCCCTTCCCTCTTTCATAACTTTAAAAAAAGGCATGATAATTAACTTATGCTATCCAGCGGCACTGTTACTAGGTCAAAATCTATAGCATATTATTCTTTTTTAAGTTTCATAGCATCGGCCGGGATTGCAGAAATATAAAATAATAGAATCCCATTCTGGGAAATCTATAATAAAAACTCTTTAAAGAAATATGGGGTGTTTATTTTAACATATATATATTTGACATAATCTCACTTGCGAAATAAAATTAGATCAGAATTATTTTATTTTAAAATTAAATCATTCTTTATTAACATTCCTGTCCAGTAGTAACCATAATTTGCGATCTCTGCAAATTACTTTTTTTGAGCCCCACAAGTGAAGTTTGTCAAAATAAAAAAATCAGCTCATGCTAAAATTACTATAAAACAAATAAATAAATTCATATTTAAATAATTAAATATATTAAAATTTGACAATTACGGTGAGCTTGAGTTATGGAAAACATAATTTAAAAGAAAAGGTTAAAGAATCAACTAAAAGATTTTTGTTTTTTTTAAAAAAAACAATAACTTTAAGAATTATATTTACATTCTAATGATAGTAGCTTCTAACATATTCACGAAAATATAAATTTTAAGATATTCGGCATTTTATCTTGGAGTTCCCTGGGATGAGTTCTGCAGGTGAATGTGGGTGACAGATGGCTTCTCTGAAGGCAGGTTGACAGCAGCATAATGGATAATTTTCATGTCTCAGGAAGGAAAGGGCAGTGATTTACCCTTTTTACTACTTCTATAACTTACTTTCTGTCTGTTGTCTGTCTGTTCTCTTTTCTTCTGTCTTAAAAGCAAGCGTTATTTATAACTTCTTAATCATATACAATTTCGCTGTTGCCTCAGGTGATCTTCTTTTAGAAACAATATAAATTATGTTTTTATTCTAATTTTAGAAAATTTGTACCTCGATAAGGATCAATAGATTTTAGTATAATTTTATGTTATTTTTTAATTTAGATAATGATGTAAAATCTCTATTAATTAATCAATAGAGATTCCAAATTAAATGGATTTTGGTAATTTATCAATACTTTTAATTTAAACATTTATTTTAAACTTCTTATCCAGTTACAAATCTTTCAAAAAAGCCATCTTGGATTCTTGAACTAAAAATAAAGTATTTTAAAAATACATATATAAAATATATAAAAAAAATTCAAAATTAATTATTTGAACTTTTTTTTCTTTTAATAATAAAAATGGAATAACAGTTTTAGTACAATTATATATATGATCCAAAATAAATTTTAGGATTTATTCAGGATAGTTAAAAAAAATGTAAAAATATTTTTTTAGAATAATATAAAAAAAGCAAACGTTAATAAAATAAATAATTAGGTGGGTCAGACTGTGAAACGGCAAATCTGAATCAGATTTACCATTTCAATATTAGCTGATCTCTATGATTTTTTTTGTTATTGTTAATTAATTTTCTACCAGAATTTGATTACATAGTTCAATTTTTGAATGCATTATTATAATTAATTTTAGATGTGAACAATGATCCAAAATCCCCAAAACATATAAATGTATTTTAAAATAAAATAATTTTATCTTAAAATAATAAACGTTCTAGATTATTTAGAATTATACTTGGTGATAGTTTAATAATTGAAGTATATGCGTGTGTATTTTTTTTCAGAGCCAATGAAATTCTCCAAGCACCATCTGAATTAAATTTAATTAAAATCTCATTCAGATTACTAATTATAAAAGAAGAAACAATATGTATGGCCTAGGCTATTTATTATGCAAGCAATAATGATTTTCATCTTTAATTTTATAGAAATGTCTCTGCACACTGATTTAAATTAGTCTTAATTTGGAAACATCATCATCTTTTAAAAATTGCATATTAAATTGATGCTATATAATAACTTTATTATATATTTATAATGAATTGTACTGCTATTCTTTGGTGTAAATACTGATTAAAACTAATTTGAATTAGACTATAGAATCTTCTCCATTGGAAAGTGATTGAATCTCACAAATACAATTGTTTTAAATCTTGTTTAGCAAATAACTAAGAATATAGATAAACTTGATTTCATTTTCATCTGCTTATAAAATAGTGAATGACGATGTGAATAAAATGTTTAATTAAATTTAATATTAACAGTGCTTGGACATTTACAGCCTTCTAAGAGTTACATATTAATTGTTAATTTTTAATTACTTAATTATAAACACATAAATATATATTCTAATATAAGATGAATTCATAGTATTAGTTCCAGAATCTTCCATGTAATAGAAATGATGTTTCAATACAATAACAAGTACTTTCCTCACAGTTTATGATTGGAAGTTGTAATATATAAGAATATATACATATGTATATGTATTGATAATATAAAACAGGAATTGCGTGTTGGTTGATAGATAATAGTTATAAGATAGAAAAAAAGGTGAATAAGAGAATGTGTAATATATATATATATATATATATATATATATATATATATATATATATATATATATGGCCATGGTCAATGGTTTGATAAAATTGGGAGGGAAATTGTCATTGTTAGAAAATAAGAAGCTGTAATATATGTGAATGTATATGTATGGATAGTATAAGAGGTAATTATTTATTTGATGATAGATAGTAGGTATCAAAAAAAAATAAGAAAACGTATAATGGATGTATAAACATGTGTAAATTTAAAAATAATAATAATTATAATAATAATAATGTTTTTATTATTTTTTCATGTGTTTATTGCTAGTGATGACCACTAGAGTGTATAAAGCTATAAAACGTTTGTTATCATATAATTGATTTTAAAAATGGCATGTTGAGATTGTTCGTTTGTGAATGAAAATTGATTTGATGATATTAAATTAAATTACATACAAATACAAGCCATTTGGTTATTATTTCGACTTATGTATAATTCAATTGATTCAATGTTTATAAGTTTTTGACAACATTATGGTCATATAAGTTACTGTAAAATAACTATAAGAAACGATGTATATATATTTTTTAATAATGTAAAAATATTGCAAATTGGAAAAAATAACAATAAAAGAAAAATAAAGGAAGCTACGCTAATATACAAATATAAACATGACTTAATTAATAGGTAGGCATCAAACGTTAAGATCACCGAATTGTGGGAAGATTAACTTTTCAAAGCTTTAGTTGACAGAGATTACTAGGATAATCCAAAGCATTCCTAAGTGGATAATTTTTTTTAATTAGTTAATTATTGTATTTACAAATATTCAATTATTTAATTACATATGTTGCTTTGAAAAAATACAGACATCGAATAATATATATATATATATATATATATATATATATATATATATATATATATATATATATATATATATATATATATATCAAATTAAAGTGATATTAAAACTATCAAATTGCTCTTTACAAATTATAATATATGTATATTCCATAAAAGCAATTGAGTCTTCTATACTCCAAGAATATTCAATCTATTGTTAAAGCAATCTCTATAATAAAATATAGAGCTTATCCTTTACTTGTAAAAATTGGATTGACAACAGATTAAAGACTTTTGGTATAGTTTCACATGAAATAATTTCATATAAACTATTTTGAGCATAATCATATTTTATATCTTTTTAATAATGAATAGCAGTAAAGTCAACATGTTTTAATAATAATTATTTATTAATCTCCTTTCAAAATAGATTATATTTGCATGTTTAGTAAGTCTTAATTTAGCTTCAAAAAATGAAATATTTTAATATGTTACAGTCCAATTGGCAATTTTACTATTTATTTGAACATGCGGGATCTACATCTTACTTAAATGTTACCTTGACAACTGTTTGGAGAGTTTTGATGTAAATAATTGTGCACTGCTCAATGCAATTTACATTTATTAACCACTAGGTTTGAGAAAAAAAACAGATATAATATGTATATGTGACTTACACTTTATAAATATAGCATAGTTTTAAATTTAAAAGCAATGAGATCATATATATATATATATATATATATATATATATATATATATATATATATATATATATATATATATATATATATATATACCCTATGTGGATACATATTATACATATTGCTTGATGGTTTGAAGTACAAATTTTCTGATATTTCTTTTAATAGTGAGCACTCAGCAAATAATTAAACACCATTATGCAGTGTTAAATGTCAAACATGCTTTATAGCATATGATATCTAAAATCTAGAATGTAACTAGTTTGACTCTAAATGCAACTTATTTGAGTTATAAATAATCTTTTAGTCAATTTATAATTATTTCTCTAAAACATACATTTAAAAAAAATAAATGTTCTATTATATATTAAGGATATTTTTTTTCAGTTGGGTAAAGTTTATGAAAGAGGGTTTCCATCCATCTGCATAAGGCAATATATGATATTACAACTGCAGTTACAGTTCAACCAATCAAAACTTCAGAAATCATTAAAGTGACATTAGACAGTTTTAATGATTGTGAAATGTGTTTTCAAAATCAATTTAAATCAATCTTTCTTATTTATATTTTATCTGGCTAAATCAATCCAGGATCTTTGACTTAATAAGTTTGCACATAATATATGGTCAGATTGATTCAAGATATTTGATCTAATAAGTTTGCAAATAATGGAGATAATGTATAATACTTACAATACAATGTTTTATTAGGTATTTTGATTTACAATTTAAGCTGTACAAGCATTAAAATAATAGAGAATGCAATAGTTCAGTTTTATTTTACGATTTATTTTTGTATGTAGATAAAAAAAATGCCAGTTTGAATTCTTTAGAGACATGGCAGAAAGTGCAACATTATAAAAATTAATAAAGAACTTTTATTGCTAATTCAATATCAGAAGATAGAGAAAAACAATGATAGAATCTGACAGAGAAAAATTGAAAGATGGTTCTGCTTGCGTTAGAATGACATTATATACAACCAAAAAAAAAAGAAACGAAAAAGTTAAAATGATAATAAAAAAACGAAACACTGTCAAATTATTAATAAGATTTAAAATACAATTGTAATCTACATTTTAATTACTAATGCAGAATCTAAATCTTTTTTTTTAAATATTGTATGTTTTGACACAAAAGTAATTTGGAAAATTTAACGATTTATTTGTATAACAGAAGATTTAAGAATGAAATGGGTATAAAAGGATAATTTTCTCATTCTATTTTGTTTAATGTTTATTTTGTTAATTTAAATAATGAATTTATATTAAAAAACAAACGAATTATTAATAACACTACCTTGTGCGATTGGTGCATTGATGAAATGATAATATCTAGAATTTAAAGTGCTTGGTTTAAACCCAGGTCCATCACGTCTGTTGCTTAAACTTTTTATAAACTTATAATTTATTTGATTTTTTTTAAATTTACATTTGTATGCTGTTATAGCTTTAATTTACATACTACTATATTTTTTAAAAAAAATATTATGGATTTTTCATTACTCTAATGATTTATATCTTTAATTGAGCAGCCATTATTTTTAATTTTATATACTTTTAATTCTAATCTATCACAAAGAAAAACCAATGCTTGACTAAAATGTTTCCCAAATTCTTGTGAGGTATTTTTTGGTATCTTTTAAAGTATTTGCACTATAAATTCCAAATATTCTTATCTAGTTGTAATTTTATTTCCAAATACATCACATTTTAGTGAACATGTTGTTCTTAAGGCACACATTAATACAGTTACATATTCCTTCCTGTATATCTTTTTTAAAGTTCATAATCAAGTATGAAATACTTTTGTGTTTATTTGTTTAAATGATTAACATTTTTCTAAATAGTTGTAAAAATTCCACCCATTAAATATTTCTATCTAAAACAGCG
Organism: Epiperipatus broadwayi; assembly: GCA_028023455.1. NCBI lineage: Eukaryota > Metazoa > Onychophora > Udeonychophora > Euonychophora > Peripatidae > Epiperipatus > Epiperipatus broadwayi. The sequence goes on along the minus strand of JAQFVV010013049.1, from coordinate 135,993 downwards.
ATTAAAAATATTATATTACAATACATAATCTACCAGAAATGGGATTTGCCCTATTCCTCATTCTGCATCTCACATTATCACTATGAATATGAGGCAAATAGTCTCGAAACTGCTTAGCATATAATAATTTGTGGAATTTTTATAGCTTCTCGTTCAAGTGTTTCATACGCTTTTTAATTTATAACAAATAAGAAAATTGAACAGTTTGCTATACTTTTACTTCTTACTTTTATAAATGTAATCTGCAGTGCTTTGTTCTTTATATTAGATCTAGAATGACATTCAAAGGAGAATTCTTCTTTTGAATGCAATCATTCTAGCAGTTTTACTACAACTCTTTGCATCAGATAGTTTGTTTTTTATTAACATTTGTTCAAAGTAAACTTTTTTTAATTAAATAATTATAAATGGATATTTCTATACATTAAATTTTCCTGCATATATATAAATAATAAATATAATGGTATTTAGCTATTATATACAGTCTTTCAATTCATAGAAATACTTTTGGTTAATTCCTTAACTTGCCTCAAATGCCATTAAATTCAAAAACAAAATGGTAGCAAATGTTATCAACTTAAATCCAATGAATCCTGAATTTTAATGTTGGTAGCTTGCCTATTAATTATATTCATTTTATTTCTATTTACGAAAATTGTCTCCTTAATTTTTCTTTTATTATGGTTCTTCTCTTTATGAAAAATCTTAACACTTTCAACATCAAACTTAAATTTATATTTGCATGTCCTCTGAAGATCCAAGAAAAGTGAAGCAGTCATTAAATCATTAAGATTTTTATTTTTTACATACTTGTATAAAAATTTATGCTCATTTAATCTTTTTTCAATACTGCACCTCGATTCACCTATATATGACAACATACATCAACAAAAAAATTGATACACAACATTGCTTTTCTGCTTGACAGGTATGACATTTTCAGAATTATTCACTAATTTATTAACATTATTTGTAACACAAAATGAAAGACTTATATAATAGTATTTACCATTATATTTATTATTTTTATTGTTATTACAATAGTTTTTTAATGAACAGACATTTTATTTGTGTTTATATATGAATTTAAAAACTAATGAGTTGATTACCATGCTTGATAACAAAAATCAAGTCAGATGTCACATGATCTAATTTAATAAGCTTGCATTTACAAATGTTATATATAGAGCTTACAAAATAAGCTCTTAATAATCAAATATGGCTATTTAAGTTAGATAGCTACATTAGATAAAGATCTGGGCTTGTGCTGGTATTTTTAGTCTGTTTGAATATCCTAGCACTGCACTGACAATGCCAGTAGCAGAAACCGGTCTGGGGTTGGGAATATTCTCCAAAACTTGTTAAGAACTTATTTTGCAAGCTCTATATATAACATTCGTATGATATCTGAATTGATTTTTTTGTATTTTTATTTTTTTATTAAGGATTTAGTCATTTTATATTGCAAAAGCTATCAATATATGGTGTATCTGAACTTAGTTCAGTACCATATGTCTATTTAATTTAGATAGCTGGATTGAAAGACATATGGATGTCTGAAAATGTCAGATTTTCTATTTAATAGTTATAAATTAGATAAAGTGCTGGGCTTGTCCTGGTACTTTTAATGTAATGCTTGAATATCCTAGCACCTCACTGATGATGCCAGGAGCAGAAACCAATCTGGGGTTGGGGCGATTCTGCAAAGCTTGTTAAGAACTTATTTTGCGAGTTCTATATATAGCATTTCTAATGATTAGTAAATAAATAATATAATTTCTGCATATGGCACTAATATTCATAATATTAGTAATATCATTTTAGTATTAGTCACGCAGAGAAAGCCTATTATCTTTAAAATGAATATTAGTCAGAAAGTATTCAATGTAATACATTTTAAGTCTAAATCTCACTTATATTTGCCCAAATTGTGTATAAATATTTTAAGAACAGTATGTACATTTAAAAAAAAGTTTTTTGGGGATATAGTAAAGGAATAGTTTTATTATATTTTGGGGTGGGTTTTTTTGTGTGTGTGGTATAGGCCATTCACTTGCCTGAATGTTTATTTATATAAACAGGTAAATCTCTACTCGTTCATGTTCTGATTCTAAATATAAACACTTTCACATCACTACTATTCAAGGTAAATAGTAAATAGTTATATTAAAATGAAATGTTAAACATATACTCACATGATAGAATGACATATATATATATATATATTTAATTTTATTTAATGTTATATATTCCTAAATCCGATAAAACGGTATTTTTTATTTACATTTAATTAAGATAAAGTCTTGTGTTTCAAGTCTGTTATATATAGTTGTAATTTTTATTTGCTACTGGTAATATATATATATATTTGTATGCACATTCTTCTTTATATGTAATAAACTCTCTGGAATCTTTATTAATATTTTGATTTTGATTTTACTTTAAAGACGCTAAAATGTAATAGAAATCTTCTCTGAATCCAACCTAGCGGTGATACAATATATGATGATAATTTGGGCCTATGAAAAGAATTATAATGCTGAAAAAAATATGACTTTTTAAGTAAAAGTATGAATATTGAAAATATAATTTGATATTGCATTTTATTAATAATATTGAATTGTATTACAGCCACAAAAAACAACCAAAAGAAGGACTTCGAACCACATTCTTGGTACAGGTGCTGCTTGAAATGGTGTAGTTCTCAATGAAGAATAATAATGATATGGTTTAAATTAACCAGAAAAATGCATTAGTCAAACTATACTGAACCTGAACTCTATAACTTCTAGCAACTCCTCACTTCAAAGTCAGATCTTACATATACCTCTTAGAAAAGATGACACTTTTGCTTTTCTGGGAGCCATCACTATTGCGATATATATATATATTGTAATTATAATTGAAATAATATTTTTAACGGTTTATAAACAATTACAAACAATCTTAAAATCCGCAGAAGTACTTTCGGTTACATTGTAACCTCCCTCAACTGCCATTAAATTCAAAAACCAAAAGCGGAAGCAAACATCATCAATTCAAATTCCACGAATCTCGTATTTTAATGTTAGAAGCTTGTCGATTTATTAAATGCATTTTATTCCTGTTTATAAAAATTGCCTCTTTAATTTTTCTTTTACTATGGTTTCTCTCTTCATGAAGAATTTTCACATTTTCAAAATTAAATTTAAATTTTCATTTACATGTTTTTTCGTGATCAAAGAAAACTGAAGAAGATATTAAATCACCATTATTTTTATTTTTTATATGCTTATATAACAATTCATGTTCCTTCAATCTTTTCTCAATGCTGCATCTAGATTCACCTATATATGATGGCATACAATCACAAAAATTTGATATATGACATTACTTTTTTGTTTGACAGGTATGACATCCTTAGAATTATTGACTAATTTATTAATATTGTTTGGAACGTAGAATGAAACATTAAACACATTCTTATATAAATCCTTAAAAAATTTTACTTGTGGATTTGAAATAAATGGAATAGATATCAATTTTTTATTATTAATCTTCATTTCTTTTAAATTATCATAATTTTTTTAAAAATTGACATAAAGTATTGTTTATTTGTTCCATTTTATAACCAACATCAATCAATTCCTTGGCAAATATCTCAATATTTTTTAGTTTATCACTTTGGTAATGACATAATTTTTCATTCCGAAACAAAAACGATTTAAAACTTGCCATCTTATGCATCATTGGTACTTTTGATTTACAATTTATATATCCTCTTTTTTGCAGTGGCTTAATTATTAGTTTATAATTTAATATATTGTTATCTCTTGTGATCATTAAATCTAAATAGTTAATCCTATTGTCCTATTCTTTTTCAATAGTCCATTTCAAGCCATTCAACTTATTTAATTCTTCTATAAGCAAATTTATACTATTAGTATTTCCACAAACAAAAACATCATCCACATATCTTTTGTAAATTTTAATATCTCCAAAAATACACATATTTAAAATACTACTCTCATATGTAGATAAAACAAAATTGCAAACTTGTGCAACTACAGGCAATCCCATAGGTCAACCTTTGGTCATTTTATAATATTGCCCTTCAAAAGATGCAACAATGTTATCATTAAAAAATTTTAAAGAATCAATGATAAATTTTATCGTATATTTACAAATATGTTTACTTTTTAATGCATGTTCAATTATTTTTATGGAATTCATTCTATCAATAGATCCATACATTTCTGTAATATCCAATGAAGCAATAACATTATTTTCATCAATAATTAAATGTTTAATACTATTTACAAAGTCAAACGATGAAACAATAGTATTATCCCCAAATCCTAAAAAGTCTTGTAAAAGTTTACCAATATATTTAGAAGTCTGATATACAAGTAAAATTTTTTAAGGATTTATATAAGAATGTGTTTAATGTTTCATTCTATGTTCCAAACAATATTAATAAATTAGTCAATAATTCTAAGGATGTCATACCTATCAAGCACAAAAGTAATGTCATATATCAAATTTTTTGTGATTGTATGCTATCATATATAGGCGAATCTAGGTGCAGTATTGAGAAAAGATTGAAGGAACATGAATTGTTATATAAGCTTGTAAAAAATAAAAATAATGGTGATTTAATATCTTCTTCAGTTTTCTTTGATCACGAAAAAACATGTAAATATAAATTTAAATTTAATTTTGAAAATGTGAAAATTCTTCATGAAGAGAGAAACCATAGTAAAAGAAAAATTAAAGAGGCAATTTTTATAAACGGGAATAAAACGCATTTAATAAATCGACAAGTTTCTAACATTAAAATACGAGATTCCTGGAATTTGAATTGATGACGTTTGCTTCCGCTTTTGGTTTTTGAATTTAATGGCAGTTGAGGCAGGTTAGAAAGTAACCGAAAGTACTTCTGCGGATTTTAAGATTGTTTGTAATTGTTTATAAACCGTTAAAAATATTATTTCAATTATAATTACAATATTGTTTTTAATTAATGGATATTTTATTTATTATATATATATAATTGGAGATATAGTTACATTGAAACCTTGATTATATGTGGTCACTTCTTATTCTAATATTCTGAATGGGTTAAAAAAAATTGCGATTATAATATATATTTTAAATTACGGCATATATAAATATACTTATATAATTGTTTATTTCATAGATACATAGAATAATAATGATAATAAAAGATAGCATACCAGCATGCAAATAAAATGATTTTATTATAGCATTATGCAAAAAGAATTAATTTTACAATGTATCAGTTATTTCCATTAACATCATATTCAAATCTTCCTTAGGAGGTGATTCATTGATAATAGATCTTTGTTTAGCAATATGATTTTCATAGTCGGTAACCATAAAGTAACGCCAGCTTACTTCTCCGTCTTTGTTATCTGCATTGATGTAAATATTTAATAAAAAAAAATGTCATAGAAAAATTAAATAAAATACAATTACGTTTTACCTCCTGCACTTATTTGCACAATAAAAAGTATAAAGGCTTTTACAAAGCATTAATTGAAATTATACACAAAGCATTCCTTTATTTTCAATTTAAAGAAGGATAAATCGTTTTTAATAAATAATATTGCCGACGAGTGATAGGATTCCAAAAATAATCATACTTTAAAAAGAAAGTTTAAAACTTTGAAAATGTATGTCGTATATTGATTAATTTTTGTCTGAAATGATTTTTTTTTTCTCTACACTGTTTATAATATTAGTTTAAACTGCAATTTGTAAACACACAGACAAGCACGCATCGCATATTTTAATACGTCGCTTTTTATAATGTCCGTAAAATAGCTTCGAAAAATAACAGTAGCGCATTTGCCCGCTTTGTTTCCTACCTATGTTCAAATTCGAGTTCTGTTTTTTTTTTGTGGCTAGGTGGCTGAAATCTAACTCAGCAATCCAATAATGTTGGTTAATAAAGGATATTTAGCAATTCTTAACTGGAAAAAGAAACAAGAAAGAAAAAATGATCTAACATTAAATTTTTGGCAATTATAAGCAAGGTGATTTTTTATCCTCCACGGTTCTTCTAAGACAGTTGTTGGAAATGATATAAATATTTTTAATATAATTAATTTATATAATCAATTCAAACTATTTTATTAATCTTTAGAAGAATTTTTTTTTCTCATGTGTCATAGCATCAGCCGAGAAGCGAACCCACCAACCCCGGGACAACTGCTTGTAAAGCGGCTGTCGCTGACCTCTCGACCACCAATGCTTAACTGATATTTAGAAAAATTGTGCATATTATTCTATACACCGTCAAAAAAAAAAGAATAATATAGTTTATGTCATTAACTATTACATTCTGGATAGTATTTAACATAATTTACAAACATACACGCACATACGCTACACATATTAATATACAATTATTTAAAACAGGAGTGATTCGTTTATTAAAATTTTGGTTACTTATATATTTTTTTCAAGTATCGCGGTCATCGTCCTATATATTGCATGCACAATTTTAAAATGTCTTTTAGTTTCCTTTTTTTTTTTTTTGGAAGCGATACATTTGCGTGACGTCAATAACACAGATATGTTGTATTCGTAATTGTAAAAAAAAATGTTTTTTCCCATAAAATTGTATGACTCTATCTTCTTTACAATTGTTTCTTCTAAAATGTAATCAAATATTAATTTTTAAAAATAAATTACTTAATTCTGTGTACCTGTGACAACACATACGTAATTATCAGCCTGAAAATTAACTGAACGTGTCCAATATTTTGATTTCAACTTTGTATTGTTCAATGAATTATTTGAACTGATTGTAACTAACATATACAGCATTGTCCTTGCCTCCATTCGTATTAAAATTATACCTTTCTTTCTTTGCGTTTGTTTCAGTCATCACACTCCCCCTTTAAAATATAACAAAATATTGATTTCTTTATAAAATTATTAAATATGTGCAACGCCACAACAAAACCCCTAGTTATTTGCTCTTCTAACTAACTAACATATCCAATGCTTCTAGTCGTACCTTTCCATTGTACAGTAAATATATTTGAATTTATAATATACATATATATCATCGTACATTGCAAATGGAAACATGTGTACCATTTGTACAATTCACCAGGAAATTCTCAACTACATACAGCCACCTTGATTGGGACAACTTGATTTTTACCTGCATTAGAAATATATGCACATGAAAGTATTTTTTTTATGTATAGATATATAATTTAGAATAATGTTTTGTTGATTACTACAATATTTTTTTAATCAAGTGGCCATTTCAAAATGTCTTTGTGGTCCACCAGTGAACTGTGGTTGACATCTTAAAAATTCCCAGTTTAAAATACTGTTGTAAGGGCTATATGAAGTAGCAGAAGCACACCTGTATGCCTTTTTTCTAGAAATTTAAAGTCTGGTCTCCAATTTTCATATTCAGTTAACTTGACTAAATTCAATCTAGATAACCATCAAATATTGGTTAGTAATAGGGTATCCAGGTTATTCTTAACTGGAGAATGAAACAAAATGAAAAAAGAAAGATCAAACCCAATTCTCTGATGATAATGGTTATTTCCAATTTAAAATGTTTTTATTATAATAGATTTTCATAATTTATTTAAATTACTTTATATGTATTTGAACATTAAAATAGCTACATTATGATAATATATCATGAAAAAAATGAGTAATAAACTCAATGTTACAAAGATACATATAATAGCAACTTCCATAGTTATATATATTGAACCGGATACTTTACCTGATTCAAGGGTTCTATCATATAAATTAGAAAAAAGAAAAACCAAGTTTTATATGTGCAATAACACACATACTTATTTATCTTGAAATATTATATTTTTAATTCTCAGTTGATTTTAGTATAAAATATTTTCTATGACGCTTGTTTTCTTTTAAAATAATTAAAAGCAAACAAAGTTTAATTAGTGTTCTTATATAAGTATTTTATTTAAACTAAAAAAAATAAATGTTGATTTATTTTTAAAACTGAGATTTAGTTTTGTATTTTTTTTATATAAAAAAAAATAATCATTTTTGTAAGATAAAGCCCTATAAGATATTGTTTTTTTAATTAAGATTGAGTGGGAGATAGAGATTTACCTTGGTTGAAAGTTGCAAAAAAAAAATTGTGCGGGAGATATCAAAGGACATAAAGAGCTGGGTAATTTTTTATTACAGAGGAGGATTCAGAAAGACTATTCTGGTCATTCAGTTTTTTATTTATTTATTGCTCAGCTTACTCAGCTTCTTGTTATTGAGGATTGAGTGACTCTAGTTTTTTTTTTTTATATTGGTGCCATGGGATTCACCAAGTTGAAATTCTGTTGACCGACAATAATTCTGTTTGCCATGATAACAGCAGTCATTCAGATGCCATGCCTGTAATATACACCATGAAGAATCTCCATAGCATGATGGGCTGAGCCTTTCCAAAGATGAATCTCCAGAGATCGAAAGTGTGACTTCAATCATGACCTAACTGTCAAGTCCAGAGCAGATCCCGATAATGCCTCCAGGCTTCTGAACCTGTAGTAAATGACAGCCATTCTAGAGGACTGTATAAACTGAACTTTGTGTGAACAGCAGAAATTAATATTACCTAAAGGTAACTTACTTTTCCATATCAAAGTCAGGGCTAAATCTCTAATTAAGTCTCTAGAAAATCTCGGCTTAATCTTTAAAAAAAATATATTTATATATGTGTAATTTATCAATTTAGATATTAATGTATTTTTGTTATTTTTACATTACAATCTTAGTAGCAAGATTTTCAATCTATTTTTATTTTTACATTAAAATCTTAGTAGCAAGATTTTCAATCTTAAAATGTTACTTGTTTGAGAGTTTATGGTGAGTGATATTTTATATACTTAATAATTTCTCAGTTCTAGGATTAACCCTTTGTTAAATACTCAGACCGACCATAGTAGTTTTCTTTTATTTTTGTTTGTTTGTTTGCTTCATCATTAAACTAAATAAAACTTGGCTTTGGGCTGGAGATTTATAGGATATATGATTTTTTTTTGGGTAGAGATTTATTTGCTATAATTCAGATTACGTAGTTCATAATGTTTCTTTTCTTGTGTGAGACTAACCTTGGCATGTTTTAATGTACTTGTCCATGAGCGTTTTGCAGAATTAGGACATTCTTGGTTTTGATGTTTCTTTTTGGACTAAGAAAAGCTCATCTGCACTGTCCCGTTATTCTGCACAAACATCCATCTTACTAAATCTCTATAGGGAAAAGGGAATCGGTTAGGTGAACCGCTGGCAGGAAGATATAAGCCCTTATTATGTTGTAGATAAGAAATGAATTTGTCTACCTGGGTATTTAATGTAGTAATGCTCACATGCACTCAGTATTAAGATCTGCTAAGTAAAAGTAGATCAAGTTTCATGTTTATTTTGTTATTATGTTTAATAAATTTAAAAAGTTCTTGTAAGTATTTTGGCTGATGTCTCAGTGTTTTCTCAATTGTCTGAACCACATTCATTAGCTTTTGCTCTCCCTGGATTTAGTCTGGCACATTCATGTGCATATATTCTGCCCACCCTTAAAATAAATGTCTAGTTCCGATCTTCGGACTAGTGGCGCCCTTGTGGTCAGGGTATATGAAACTAAAACCTTTTGTCGGCACAATATATATATATATATATATATATATATATATATATTGTAACCAGCTATCCTCCAACTATTGACCAAGAATTTTTGCCTTCTTGTCTTATTTGCTACATCACTTGTACGATACACTTAAATAATAAAATATATTCATATCTATATCTCAGGGTTCTAATTTTGATATATTTGAATCAAATCACACTTAAGTTAGGCAAGAGTGTTCATTTTACTCCCACCAATGTGCAAAGACACCAGCATGCATAGTGAACAATACCACATTATAAGCTCATTAACTGATTTGACATCTAACATATTATACTTTACATTGATGGAATTATGCATCAAACACAGTGCTTCAACCATACTACAGGTATTTGATTATACCTGGAAAATACCAATGGATTCCATCAATCATTCATTATATAATTTAAATAATCCTATTTCTCAAATCCCAAAGTGTATGTGACAATCAATATTTTTTATTGCAATGATAAATGGTAATGAAATTGAAATATGTAATCAATAACAATTCCATTAAACTGTAATGGCTAGAAATTAATTGAATTGGTGATTAGTCATTTGGATAACAATAAACGCAAAAGCAATAACTAACATACTACAAAGTCTGCACTAATATGTATTTACACTAATATTTACATTTTATTTACAGATGGTACATAGAATAATAAATAATTTTAATATTGAAACAAAATACAATATTAAATGTCCACACCTAAATTCTGGTTTTTGCCAAAATACCCAAAATAATATCATAAGTGAATATTATTTGTGTTCATAAAAATAAAAACAAAAATCATAGTAAAATGATAATAAGTTTGATAATATAATACCTTGTTATGGAAATTATTCAATTTAAAAAATCAGTATACATAACATACCAATTAATCACAATTACATATTTTCCATAGGTTCAAATAAGTATGAGTGACACTCATATCTGATTCCTTTGTTGATGTATTCTCTAATCTCCCATAAGATATTTATTTTATGTTGTTGAAATTTATTATTATAATAAAGCATAAAACAAATACTACCAAACAGTGAGTCTTTTAGAAAAAACTGATTGCACTATTGGTTTCAACAATTTTCTTAGTACCTTACTTTAACTTGGATTAAATTTGAGGCTATGGACTACAAATATTCATTCAACCTGTAAAAATATACCTGACGTACCTTCCTTAAGCTATTTATTATCAACAACTAATGAATGGTAAGAATTTACACAACACTGTCTTACCGACTGATGTACAGAGTAACATAACCAAATAACATTAAAAACTCGAGTCGGCATAGACAATAATGTTATTACTTTAGGGTCATGTCTGAATATACTTGAATTAAATATCCACATAACTATAAGCACTTATATGAATACAAGAAAATACATAATAAAAGATCAAAAACTTCTTTAATATATCATATCATCCAATCATACTCATTAAGATCATGACCATCATATAAGATATTGTGTCAGATATATCTACAACACTACAAAGTACTAATGATTTTCTAATACAGTAATCCCAGTATAAAATATAATAATAATAATAATAATAATAATAATAATAATAATAATAATAATAATAATAATAATAATAATAATAATAATAATAATAATAATAATAATAATAATAATAATAATAATAATAATAATAATAATAATAATAATAATAATAATAATAATAATAATAATAATAATAATAATAATAATAATAATAACAACAACAACAACAATAATAAAAGACCAGATACATCCAACAGAAAATTCACAGCTGTAATCACCTCCACCCATCATCAACCATGAACACTAAGACTTATTTAGTACTCAATCTCACAGATTTACAAAATTGTTATTCATAATAATAATAATCAATTTTAAATATATTTACTATGTACACAATGAACTTAGTGGAATCATAACAACCATCATCAATCTATAAATTGTTTATATTAGAGTAGTAAAATACAAGTAAAATATATAAACTTTATGTTCATAATATTAACACTATCTCCCCCTTTAAATATAATAATGGTTAACTGTGTTGTTGAAATATTCTAAAATTACAATATAAAATTAATAAACTAAAAAAAAATAAGGTTGTTTAATTCATTTTAAAATAAATGATAGAAAGTTTTATCACCATATTACTAAAGTTCAATATTAACATTATAAAATCATTTAATATCTTTGAAAACAAATAATGATGAATTTTAATCATCAAAGACCAACATCTATTCCATACTTAAGATCAAATATTAATAATACCTCTGCTTTATTTTAATTAGCAATTCATAATTTATGTAGCATACAATATAACACAGATGTAAGTATAACTATTAAATATAAAACATACACAAAAAATACAAAATAAAACAACACACACTCTTTAACTTCACACCATCTTGTGCAAGATATCAAAATAATACTCAATGCTTAAAATCCATTTGGCGTTTAGTTTCAATATTATTAAGTTCTTGCTTTCCATTTCTATATTCTGATTGCATTATAAATATTCCTAGAAAAAGCTTAAATATTCAAATATCTTCAGTTATGCACCCACTATTTATGAAGTACAAACCTTATTTCCTGCTCATCAGAGGATGTGGCACTACAGAGACAGGAATCATATAGACATTTCTGTGTTTGGTTTTCCAAATGGTGCCACTAGAGTTTCATCTCACTACAACCTGACTTACATATGTCTAGTTATGCCAGACATAGCTCATGAAACATGAAATTCTCATGAACAAGTGCACTGAATGATGAGTGATGCAATAAAAACAATAGAATTAAACAACTGGATAACTAAAATTAATTTTAAGTATCAATAATTTTATTTAATAACAGGTTTAAATAAATGTCCATCAAACAAAATATTTAATTGAGAATCCCTTGTATCTCTTCGGCTTATTTCCAATAACTTTTTTATATGATTTAAAAATGTAATTTGTTGAGAGTATAATAAAGTCCTTCTTTCAATTGTTCTTTAACAGTTTACATCTTTAATCATTTAGTTAATTCAGAGAGAGGAGTGTGATATATTGGGACAACAGAGATAATAATGAAGACAACTGATAGCATTTAATTCAGAGTTCCACTTAATTCAACAAATATTTTATTTACAGTCCATTGTGTATCTTGGTATACATCCAATAATAGTACAATATTAATTAAAGAATGAAAGTTCTTTAACAATTTACATTTCATGTCTAATTCAGAGTTCCAGTTAATTTCAGGTTAATTAAAGCATAATACATATATTTTTATTCATGGTTATCCAAATCCAGGTTTGAATCCATAATATCTGCACATTTATCCTAGGTTCATCGGTTTGGTATTCTTATTTCTCAACTCATATGTATATAACACATTTTAATTCTATGTTTATATTACTTTTTTCAGAGTTTTCAAATAATAAATAAAATCCTTTTAAAAAATAACAAAAAATGATTTTCTCAATCTTTCAACTTATTTAAGGACATGGTTCATTATACGTATATAACCATTAACTTTTATTGATGTACTAGCTCATATTTAAATGTTTGAATTTGTTCACAATATAGTATAAATCTACTAAATACATTCATTTTGTATGTATACATTTATTTTGATATTTTCTAATTTTATCTAAATTATAAACACATTATAATTTAATTAATTATAGTTATGTATAATATTCTTATACAATCAATGGGCAGGTAAGCATTTGTAATTTTATTTAGTTACTCTAATATCTAGTATAAATATTGTTGTTTGGTCTGCCACATATGCATGTTTCCAGATATAAGTTGATCATCAGTTTCATTTATAATTCATCAATAATAAACATATTTTCATATACCTACATTTATTCATAATTTTCTTTTAAAAAGATGATTTGTCTTGTCTTTTATAAACACACATAATTATCAAATATTTTCTAAAATCATTACCTTCATTTTATCCAGTTTGTTCCTTCATATCCATCGTGCAACTGAATTCAAAAGGGTACATTGTATTTCAGCTGAATGGCATTATTTACTTTCTATGATGCTTATCCAGGCAAATCTAGGAGACCCATGGCTTGGGATGAAGAGAGGAAGCTGTTACCATTTAGCCTTCCATCATTATGATTTCCTTAATAATGTTTTCTTTTTCCATCATTAATGGTGGCTGTAAAGGTTATATTGCATGGTGATGAAAATCAGAGTTAAGTAACACTTAAATAAAAATTTTAACTTTTTAATTCTTCATTTTTCTTACTTCTTTAACTGCTCTTAAAATGTTTTCAAAAAAGCTCTTTTTTTAAAAATCTCTTCTAAAATCTTTTTCAAAAAATCTTTCAAAAAAATCTTCTTTAAAAATCCACTTTAACAATCATTTTTGAATCCCTTCTGAACTTCCACTCAACTTTTTATACTCTGATTTCTGGATTGATTAAGCAGCTCAGCCCACTGTATCATATTTGTTGAACAGCTTTCATTTAAGCCCAAGTGCTTTTCTCTTCTTAAGGATTGGACGCTTTACTTTTAGCAGGGCAGATAAGAAATCATAAGGATAAGCCATGTTTTCCAATTTATTAAAACTGCCTCAAGCTATTATCACACTTTATATGACAACATCTTTCCAAAAAGTAAAAATGTAATATTAAAAATAAAAGCCAGCTTTAAATAAATATGAGTGGCATATTTAAATTGTAATCTAAAATTATGAAATCAATAATGAATGCTTCACTTCATTTTTTTTCCATTGTAGAAAATAAATGATTTTCTTGTAAAGTCATGAACTAACCTTTTTGCTATATTTTTCTAAAAAAATATAAAATCAACTTTTTTATACATCTGCCATTTTTTAAGGTGGAAGGGTAAATAGCTCTTAGTATAAATACACATGTGAAACAAG
>JAQFVV010013049.1:0-120944 GCA_028023455.1 Epiperipatus broadwayi | reverse complement strand
CGTGAAACAGTGTTTTTGTTTCAATATATATTATGCCGGTCAAAATCATGTATTTATTCAACAAGACCAATAATCCAAGCAAAAGTACCTCGAATCCAAACATGCACAAGATACATATGTCAGGACAAGGATGAATCCTAACCTATTTGCCTAAACTATTTCCTCTCTGTCTAATGGATAATGTTTATGATGACACTAGCAGTGCTTGTTTTTATTCTGTCCCAGCTGGAGGTCATGGTTCACATAGAGACTCAAAATAAAGGGTTTATATGAAAAATTAATTTAGTAAATTGCAGAATGATACAGATGTGATTGGACATCAATTACTAATGGTTTGAACCATAATAATGATAATTCTTTCTGGCAACATTATAAAGAAGTGAATTAAATCAAGGAAATACTATAAATAAAAAGAGTAATTAACCTTAGAAATTTGGAGTGATGACAAACTAAACTGATTTAAAATAACAATATTATAAGAATTTATTAAGGAATTTAATACAAAATAAGTTAAGTATTTGTTTATACAACTTGGTTATTTTCTTTAATTCATTTTGATGTGGCTTTGACAAACAATATAAAAGTTTGTTAATTGGTCGGCCAAAAACCAATCAGCAATAAAATATTATTAGCCCTCTTCAAGACATTACAAATAAATCTGTTTATATATATATATATATATATATATATATATATATATATATATATATATATATATATATATATATATATATATATATATATATATATATATATATATTACAAGACATGAAAGATGGACATTTAAAACACTATTACACTTAAAATCATTTGTATATAATGAGGGTGGGAATCAAAATAGTTCTTAAATAAATAATTGACAATTATACAGTCAGATTTAATTAATTACGAAATTTGTTTGTGAAGAATGTGCCATCATGGCAGAGGGCATTTCGGGTTTGCTAAATAAAGATATAAAATGATGAAGAAGGCAGTATCCTATTATAGATTACAACAAAAATAAATGAGCTCTTTTATGAAGCTCTGGGTGGCTTTACTAAAAGAAATTCCTGATATATATATATATAGGTAGATGATGAGAAATACTGGCCCTACAGCCAAAACATGTCTCTGAATAATAATAATAGATGTGATGTGCTGGAATTCCCAAACACATCTTAATGGCAATGCCTGAAAATGGATCCCTTGGTATGAACTATGTGTACTTTGAGGAAGAGTAAAAGGTTGGACTAGTCAGTTAAATTTCCAAAGGTACTGATGAGTAAGTAGCAAAGCAAATTATTAATACTAAATTAATGGTTGTAGCTATAAATACATAATGCCTTCTTCATCATTTTATATCTTCATATAAAAAGGCCCCATGTTGGGTGCCAAGCCCAAGAAAAAAATCCTATGTACCGGTTAAAATATGCTTATCCATCTAACCTGAGCTAGAACTCACAAAATGTACTTCAAACCCAGTCAAGTGAAAAATTTAGGTCAGAGACCAGCCTGGATTTGAACCCACTTTCTAAGCCCCAGATCAAACACCTAATGAATAACATAATAGTGATGGCACATGAGAATTCATTTTAATCCGGCCAACTAGCAAATCTGAGCAAAACAATGAGACATCTATTAACTATGACTATATTAAAATACACATAAGCATGGCTGTAATATGGGGAAGTGGAGGAAAAGAGGAATTCGAACTACTCAAATAAATTAGACAATAAAATATAGATTAATATACTGACAAATTATTATACATTTATAAATTTAGTACATTATATACCTTAGTGTGTGTGTGAATGAGCAAGTGATCTACCAAGCCATAAAGGATTACATAGTGTCATTAATGCTATTATTTGTCATATGCTCTTTATTAGCTAAAATATATTACAAATGAACACATCTTTGGTGGGTCGAATATTAAAAAGTCAATTGAATATTTGAAAGAATTACATAATACTGCCTTTAACGCTTTCATTTATGGTTCTGAAATGTGGTCACTAACATATTATGATTTAGGGGAGCATTTTGAAAATCATTATACATATGATATAAATTATTTTTACACCATTGAGGTCATGAAAATAAACAAAAGACAGTTGAAAGATTATATTTGAAACTATTTCAAAATATTTAATGAAAAATTATTTTAACGATAGTAACATGAACACTTTATATTCCCCAAGGCATATAGATACTCTCGAATATACATATATAAATTATGATGGCGGGATTGTATATGATTGAAATACCATTAGAAATTAATTTGACTATTAATATTTGGCATTGATTTATATTTTGAGCAAAATGCATTTTAATATTAGAGCCTTAAAACTGGGTCATGAAGCAAAAAAAATAAATGTACGAGAAGTTTCTGGAATAGCCTAAAAATAATAGGGAAAACCATGCTTCTGGATGAAAATGAAGTGGATGGGCATAGTGTGTGCCATACTTAGGGATCACTGCCAGAGACTTTTTTATATGAAGAAATGGATCGGCATAGCCTGTGTTAGACTTAGGGGTCACTGGCAGGGGCCTTTTTATATGATGATGTGATATGTATAGCATGTACCAAACTTATGGAATCGCCACCAGATGCATTTTATACAGAATAAATAATGAGAAATCTATGGGTTCAATTGTGTCGCAACCCCCAGATTAAGAAGCACATATATATAGAACACAAAGATCGGCCAAATGTGAGAAATGCAGCAATGATACATGTCACTAACAAGATTGAATAAATTTTACTGCTTTAAAATAAATGACCCTTGTTTGAATACTATAATTTAGACAAATTATATGCTATGCAGTTATAATATATATAGAGAGAGAAATTTAGATTTCATTTACTAACATATACTTGAAGTTTTTATTTAGCAAAAGAAACATTAAGATTTAGATTTCAAATTAATAAAATATACATTAAGATTTGATTTAGTAAAAGAAACACTAAGATTCACCCCCTTCCCTTTCCTACTATTTAAAATAATTCAATCTCACCTTTGTGGATTTTACAATAACTGGAATACATAGCATATATTTTAAGAGTAAAAAAAAGAAAATAACTAGCAGTTATATATATATATAATATTTTATAAGATTTCAAAGCGTTAATTAGCTTGAGTTCTGGATTTACCTGAGTAAAAAATCCAGTGTTAAACAAATATATTTTTGTCATCAATAAAATGTTGACTCGAAAAACAATCTGGTGAGCATATTAATTAATAATGTGTTATGTTTTAAATGGATGTTAAAAGCCTTAATTCATGAAGGTTTACTTAAAAGGAAGAAAAGATTTTACAAAATTCAACTCATCAGATTGTTAGAGATTGGCAGAATAATAATAATAAAAGCATATATATAAAATCAAGTAATAAATAACTATAAATAATTGAACGTACCAAAATTAAGGAAAGTTAGAGCATGTGAGAGAAAATTAGATTTAAAGAAATCATTTGAGAGCAATTCACATATTATATATAGAAATTAACTAAGAGAAAATTACAAATTAACAAAAACAAAGCCAAATAATATATTAAAAGAAATCTTGATAGATGAGTTAGGTTAGATTTAGTTTGTGGTGATGGCTTGAAAATTTACCGGGCAATTTTAAGAGTCCGATTTAAAATATTGCATGTGCATGGCAATTGAAATGAAAGTTCTTAAATTACTGAAAACTTCTAGTAGCATTAAAGTTCTTAGGTCAGGCTTTTACTTTACTTTGGGGCAGCAGAATGGTACAGCAGCGGAAGATGATGACCCAACCGAGCAGAGAGGTGATGGATTTATGGCTACATTATTTAAGTTTCAAGTGATGTATAATATATTTATAATCAGTTCTCTCAATAATAGCTAATCTAATCTGTGACTCAAAACTCAGTCATTTTATAATTTTTCTTTATATCGGTTGTTTTTGAAGATGTAACAGTAAAATAATGTCCAAAAATAAATTCAAATCTATTTCCAGATTATAAATATATTTGACAACATGTTTATACAAAAGAAAATCTCTAATCTACTTAATCCCATTTATTTTAAGTAAAACTTTAATTAAAAAATACCTCCCTTTAATAATTTTTGGACAATTGACAACAGTCACATCTTCCATATGGGATTTTATAATAGTTTAATAAAAAAACAAGCAATTAAAAAAAAAAAAGCCAAAAATGACGTATAATAAAATATTTTTAAAAAAAATCAATATTTTGTTAGTAAGTTTTGCTCCTATATATGTTTTTGAGTTACACCTATGTATTTTAATAAAAAAAATTAATAATTGCTAAAAAAGAATTCATAATAATTTTAAAACATGTTATTGAAACATTAAATTTTATAATTTAGGTGCGCATCTCAAATATATACGTAAAATATATATACAATAAAAAGAGCGGGAAGGGAAATAGGGATGTAAACACAGGTTAGTAGGTAGAAACATGAAGCACAATCTTAAGCTAAGATTGACTGCTTCAATATATATATATATATATATATATATATATAATCACAATTGCACTCACAATTGGAAATTTAGGATTAATTTCAAAAATATATAATCAACTTTTTTATACATCTGCTGTTTTTTTAAGGTGGGAGGGTAAATAGGTCTTAATATAAATACACACGTGAAACATATATATAATCACAATTGCACTCACATATTATATATAAATACACACGTGAAACATATATATAATCACAATTGCACTCACAATTGGAAATTTAGGATTAATTTCAAACATCATTAAAATGTCCAGGTAAGCATTGACAAATTTCTTAATTTACCAAAAAAATAAAATAAAAAGATTTTGTCTGAGTAGTAAAAATGTCAAGCATTGGTGTTCCAGAAGCCAGTACATCTGCCTTACAAACAGTTGACACAGGTTCACTTTCCAGCTGATGCTATGACAGATGAAAAAAATGTTTTAAGCACAATATATATTTTAGGAACTTCACTGACAATAATAAATTTATGCTTGTATATATGTCATCCAAATCCTGACTAGTTTTGACATTTTTATTAACTAACAACAAAATAAGTATATCCAAGCATCAAGAAGGTCCAAAGCATAACATAGATTAATATGAATGAATATTATTTAATTAGTAATATTCTCTTTTGAATTTAACAACATTTCAAACTAAATGAGAATTTAATTTACACATTCCGTTTTCTTTTCATTTACACTATTTTGCTTGGTATTATTGAGTATTGTAATGTGTTCTATAAATATGATAAATATTGTTTTTTC
This sequence comes from Epiperipatus broadwayi, assembly GCA_028023455.1. Classification (NCBI taxonomy): domain Eukaryota; kingdom Metazoa; phylum Onychophora; class Udeonychophora; order Euonychophora; family Peripatidae; genus Epiperipatus; species Epiperipatus broadwayi. Next base: position 115,701 of record JAQFVV010013049.1, on the reverse strand, counting down.
CTACTCAAAAATTGAAAAGTGACAGAACAAGTGTTTCCTAGGACAAAAATTTTGAGGTTTTACATCTTCATAATAAATGACCACCCTCTAATTTTAAATAATAGTAAAATTGATATTGCCAATTCATTTTCTCTTAGAATATTTTACAAAAAGTTTTTTTTCTTACCTTGTTTCTTTTCCCTTACATCCAACCAACAAAAAAAGCAATATTTGAGACATTTACAACTTTCAATTAATTAAAACAAAGTGGCATATTATCAAATATCAAGTGGAGCAGATTCCATTTGCAAAATAAATGAAATTTTCTTTGTCTGATGTTTGTTTTAAAAATCTGACCAATTTATTTTTAATATCTAGTAAATCTATCAATTTATGCTTTAAAAGTTTTAAACTTTGTTGCAATTTTTATGATACCACTAAAAATTATAAATCTGCAGAGCGATATTACTTCTAAACAATTGTATTTTCCATGACTATAATCTCTATGGTAACAATATTCAGAAGGATATATTCTTTTATATTTAAAAATAAAAGATTTTAGTAAAAAATAAGTATGTAATAAAATATATTTTAAATTCTAATAAGTATTACACACACAAACACAGTACAAATATAATCAATAACTTTCCAAAAAATCAAGTTTGTCGACTATCATAATATTTTCTTGAAATAATCTTCCAATGGTTGATATCCAGGTATATACAATGGCTAGTCATCATTGTGTGATTTCATTTGATGATCTTTTGAATTTTTTTAAAATTAAAATATTTGAAAGTAAATATCTGGAAAATTTAAAGTTAAATAAATGTTAGTAACGTTTCTTAGTGGAGGGTGAAAATGCAAATGTAATTTCTAGATATGTCAGATGAGACACTGAATACATTGAAATGAGCATCAGTAATGGGATTTTTATAAAATTTGTTTGATTATCATTATATTTAGCCATGAGTCTTTTCATGCTCTTATTATTTTGTAAATAATTATCTGATCATTTGGTATATTCCTTTTCATGTGTCAAAGCGTCAGCCAGGAAGCAAACCCACAAACTCATAACAACTAATTGTAAGGTGGATGTGCTGACCACTTGACCACCAATGCTTGACATCTTTGGTATACTTATAACTGTATTTTCAAACAGGTACAAATCACCATCTACATCTGTGGATCTATTAAATAAGAACCTTTTACAAATTTTTACAGTTCAAATTCAAAGACATATATATATATATATTAAGAATTTTTTACTATTTGTAATCTGTAGGTTAGTAAAAGATATTGTAGTCATTCCAATTTAATTTATTCAGAAAACATTGGTGAGATGAAATGAAATCTTAATATGAAAAATGTTTACAAAAGAAAGAATAATAAAATATTTTTTTTAGAAAAGTAATACTGTTTTCATAAAATATTGAATGCCAAATATATCCCATGATTATTGAGAAGATAAATGTTAAAAAAAAAAACATAGGTATTGCACTACATGCACTTTATTGAAACTTCATTTTTGGAGTAATATTTATGTTGTTTGGTAAACACAATAATATTCAATTCATATTTAAATAGACTTATGTCAGTAATGGTTTCAGAAAGGAGTTTGCTATTAACTGAAAAAAGACCCTTTGATTCCTCTTGGAGACCTTAAAGGAACCGAACAGGTCAAATTCCTAATGCCCACTGCATACGTTCTTGTCATTGCAGCTGTTATTACTATGTGATTATTTATATAGTTTACGAACATGGATGGGTTGTTCACCAATATACATTAACTAGCGTGGTGAGTTTATTGGCTTTTTACCTCTGACTTTAAGATTATTTTTTCAATATATACAATCATGACAGACAAAAATAAATCATGGCCCTTATTCCCAGGAGGCTGTAAAGTCACCAACGAAGGCAGCAGTTGGTGGCCGAAGGCAGAGGGTGCTTAGAATCCACTGATTGTGGACTCAGGCTGCCATTGGATGATGACTTTTTATTTAGGTACTTACAACTGCAGATCACTTTCAAGTGAAGGAATATTGCAAGAGTTAGAAGAAGAACTGTCTTATATTAAATGGGACATTATTGGATTTTGTGAAGTTAGAAGAAAAGGTGAAGAAACAATTGATTTAAAAGGTGGACATATACTCTACTATAAAGGCACAAATATTGGAAATACAAGTAGAGTATGATTCATTATAAATAAAAAAATGGAAGAATAATATTATGGAGATTGATCATGTATCAGACAGAGTGGCATGATTAGTTTTACAACTTAATAGCAGATACTAAATGCAGATAATTTAGGTTTATGCCCCAAAAAGTTTTCATAGTGATGAAGTTATAGAAGATTTTTATATTCTGGCATGACAACTTTCTTTCTTCCCCTACTAACTGAATTTTAGTTATTAGAATCGTCGTCGAGGGCGCTACCAAGGATATCTCTCTTGGAACCTGGTCACGTAACTTTACATAAACCTGGTCTTTATTTATTTTCGAACGACGATTCACTGATTATAAACTTTGATTATAATCTCACAGGGGTTTTCCTTTACGAACACTAACTAATTATTATAAATAATTCAAGAATACGTTGGACAAAAAAAAAAACTTTTAATTTCTTTTACTACTATTTATTATTAATAACCTTATAATTCTATTCGATCCAGAAAGAACTGACTTACAATTTCTGATTTTCCCTCTGTTTACTTTCTAATTATGCTTCCCAAATATTTACCATAGATTTACTCGCGCCTACACTAATACTGCGAATTCTAGCAGACGTGTATATAAGACGACTTATAGTATTTTTAATCTTCCCTGAAGTTTATTTTTAAACTCCACTTTCTTTGGTAAATAAATAAATTGCAAAAATCTTACAATGAACGTATAAGTGTCTTTCGTTTTCTTATACTTTCAATTCTTTCCTTATTTTCTACTAACAAACGAGTAACGCCCCAAGGTTCTCTGTTACTTGGCGACGCACTTTTATACCCCCACCCTGTTGTTACTCTCTAGATCGAATAGATATTAAATAATTTAAAATACAGTTATTCCAATATTTCAAAAAAAAATATTGAACAAAAATTAACATTAATAGATTACAATATTAAACAAATTTATTTCCCCCCTCTATTGTTGAAACATTCGTAATAAACATAATAAATGAAAATTAAATTAAAGATAAAGTTCTATTACGCTTTTAACTAGAGTTCTCATTAATGGAAAAGTTTATAATTACCCTGATCGATCAGAGCGGAGTGGCCTGATTTTCATAGGTTTTACATTCCATTGGTCGTGCCTTTGTCCTTGTATATGCGAATTCCATGAGTGTTCCTTTGGTTGTCCAGCTAGCAATATCCGTTTCTTCCATTCCATAACTCTCTGGATAGCTTCATTCAGATGGAGTGGCGGTCAATTCCCCAAAGGGGAAGGTTGTGATAACTTTAGCCGCTATACATTTGACAAGAGTCCGCAAAATTAAATTTCAATAATAATAATTTTTTTATTGTTCGAAACACAGCTGCTTTCTTTATTGTCCTTGCTGGTCTCTAAAAGTCAAGTCAACTGATCTAACTCTAAAAGCGATCTTATCTCCACTCTTTCTTATCTTTTTTTTTTAATTAGCGTAATAGCAATTACTAACCAAATATTTTTACTTTGTGAAAGTTTCAACAATAGAGTATAATTACTACCAAGAATCTAATTTTGTTTTCTTTTCCCCACCCTTTTATCTCTCGAATTTTTCTCCCTTTTAATTAAACACTTTTAACATTTTTTTTTTTTTTTTATAAATTATATTCAATTTTATTTGTTTATCTCAAAATAAAAGTTCAAAATTTTTTTTTTTACCCTTTCCATTAAATCAAAACCATTTGTTAATTAATTCTTTTTTTCATTTTACAAACTATTTAACTTCAAAAATATTTATGCCAAATTATAAATATGTGAACTTATATATATATGAGCTGACTTAAAATATCAGCTCATTGCCCCATTTGTCATAAAAAACAATAAAAAAAAAAACTTTAATTGTCCCGCGGTGACTTGTCCCCTTCCCCCTTACAAGGTTTTAAAGATCTTGCGTTATATGCTCCCTTCTTACCTTTCTTTCCTAGAATCATGAATGCATTGGGACCGCATTTTTGAATGATTTTATACGGACCTTCAAATAAAGGGAAAAATTTCTTATATTGCTTCTCGCTCATTTTACTCACAGGTTGGGTTTTGACATAAACCCAATCTCCTATCTTAAAATGTACTGGACTATTATTCCCTCTTTTCTTTTGGTGTTCAGCTTTTTTTTTTAATCTCTCTCTGGCGCAACTTCGATCCTTCACTATGTCTACTGTTTCATTCTCGGGGGGCAAACGACACTTGAGAAGAGAAGGTTCCAGATGGCCATAATGTAATCGTTCAGGGGCAAACCCCGTAGACTCGTGGTACGTGCAATTAATAATTTTCACTATTTGAGGAAGTACTTTCACCCAATGTTTATGATTTTCCTTCAAATGTGCCCGAAATAAGTTTCCCAATTCCTTCATAACCCTTTCATACGAGTTAGATTGTGGATTTCTTATAGAGGTTAAGATATGGTGTATGTTTTCCTGTTTTATCCAACTTTTCCATTCCCTAGATATAAATGGCATCCCATGGTCACTCAAAATTGCACGTGGTCTTCCCACCTGAACGAATTGTTTCTTCTTTAACACAGCAATAGAATTTTTTGTATCAACTTTTTGCAATGGATAAGCACCTACCAGCTTCGAAAACACATCGAACGTCACCAAGATATATTTATATCGACGAAATGAAGGTAATGGGCCATAAAAATCGATGGCCAACAATTCATTTGGGTTTTGGGCTATAATAGGAGTCAATATTCCTGCATAATTTTTATTTGCCGGTTTATTTTGTCTGCATCCATGGCACATCTGAAGTGTATTAATAATCGACCTATACATATTTGGCCAATAATACCACCTCTGTAAAATTTTATTCACTTTAAGTGCGCCATAGTGTCCATATGTCCTATGTACATAATTTATTAAGCGCATTCTTAAGCTTTCGGGTATGACTATTCTCCAGTAATCGGTTCCTTCTTTGACCTGAAACATCAACGTTCCGTTTATCATTTTATACCGATTTATTTTATTATTATTTTTTTTTGCGTCGGTTTGCTTGCGTAGGTCGGTATCATTGTAACATTGTATTATCTTTTTGCATGTGGGATCGGATGACTGAAAAATTTTTATCCTCTTCATGTCCCTTTCCATCGACATATCCGCATCTATTATAAGTGGAGTTAACCGTGCTCCCTCTAATGTTAAATTTTGGCCTGTATCCGGTACCGGATTTCGGCTCAATATGTCCGGCACGATATTTTCCTTCCCTGAGCAATGAACCACTCGGTAGTTAAATTTTTGTAAATATAACGCCCACCTTATAAGCCTATCATTCGTTAAGTAGCATTTATTTATAAACTCTAGACTCTTGTGATCCGTAATAATAATAATCTCGGATCCTAATAGTAAATGTTTAAGTTTATTTAACGCCCATATGATGGCCAGTGCTTCTCTTTCTGTAGTCGTATAATTTCTTTCTGCAGAGTTTAAATTTCTACTTAAAAAATACAAGACTTGCGGTTTTTTCTTTATTCTCTTGAAATAATACAGCCCCCAACCCCTCTTTACTGCTGTCGGTCTGGAGCATAAAAGGTTTATTAAAATACGGGTATGCGAGTATGACGTTTTTTTCAAAATTTTCTTTAATTTTGCTAAATGCCTCGCTTTGTTTTTTAGTCCACTCCCACCTGCTTTCTTTTCTAAGCAATTGTAAAAGTGCCTCCGTGTCTACAGAAAATTTCTTGTAAAACCTCTGATAAAAACCACATAGGCCTAAGAATGACCTAATTTGTTTTTTATTCTTAGGTTGAGGAAAATGACTTATAGCGTCAATCTTATCAGGATGAGGTCTCACTCCTTGAGCACAAACGAGATGCCCTAAAAACAAAATTTCTTTTTGCAATATATTACTTTTTTTTAGATTTATCATCATATTTTTCTGCTGGCATTCTTGAAAAATATATATTTAAACTTTCCAAATGTTTTTGAGGTGACCGTGATGCTATAACAACATCATCCATATAATATACAATAAGTTGTTTTACCCTATCGGATAACACCTGGTCCAAACATCGAAGCAACCCTGACCCACTGTTAACTAACCCAAATGGCACTTGCTGAAACACATATGTATATCCCTCATATCTAAATGCGGTGTATTTTTGGTCTTCTATATGTAATGGCATCTGCCAATAACTCGATGTTAGATCGAAAGACGAAAAATATTTCTTCTCTCGGAATTCCAATAGTAAGTCTGTGATACGCGGTGGCACATCTCTATCAGGAATCGTAATGGCGTTTAACTGACGCGCGTCTAAACACACTCTCATTGAACCGTCTTTTTTTTTTTACTATCACCAGAGGATTTATATATGGGGATTGCTGTTTTTTTATGATACCCCATTTTTCCATCTGTTGTATTTGTTTGTCTACTTCACTTTTATATTTAACTGGAATGGGGTATGACCTGCCCTGGAAGTGAGTCTCTGTTTTTACTTTGATACGATGCGTATAGCCCTTTATAATCCCAGGATTCGTAGCAAACACTTGTTTGTGCCGCTGCAATATCTCTCTAAGTTGGTCTTTCCCTTCACTATTATTCTTTTCTAACTTGCTTACTTTATCATCTATCTCCATATCAATATCATCTACTCTCACACATGCTATCCTATTGCTTAGTTTATTACGATCACTAAAGGGTACTTTTTCATTTTTTATTATTACTACCTTTTCATTAAAATTGATTTTTGTCCCCGTTTGATACATAAAGTCAGACCCCAGTATCATATCTTCTATTAAACCTGGCATAGATAATAGTGTATGTTGTATTATATTTTTTTTTTCCCACTTGTATTTCTCCATATACTTGCACGGGGTCAAGTTTGACTTTTTTCCCATTTGCCATAGTTATTTCCGATTTCTTTAATGGTAACGTATGCAGTGATCCCTTCTGACTTCTGATTTGATTGAGCATTTTGTTCGAGATTATGGAGACCTGACTTCCCGAGTCCAACAGAGCTTGTACTTCAATCCCCTGTAATTTTACTGCAATTACAGGGCACGTTTGCTCCGCCATTGTCTGAATTTTTTCTTCTTCTTCTATAATAATGTTTAATAATTTGAGATGCGTTTCTTCTCCCTCTTCTTGTTGCTGTATGTTTTCCTCATCCGTTAGTGCTTCCAAGACTTCTTCTAACCCTTCGTGTATGCACGTCTTTAACCTATTCTGTATATTTCTTGGCATATTTCTGCTTATTATATTCATAATCTGGCATTCTGGAATCGGATATTCAATTACTCTTCTTAACTTCGTCATTTGTCTCAAGAAAAATTGTCTATACCCCATCCCCTTTTCTTTTGAATATTTTTCCGTTTCTACGTCCCTTTGTAATCTTTCTTGCCTTTCTATGTTCCAAAATCTTCGTATCAGAGCTTTAGTGTACTGTTTAAAACTATCGGGCTTCTGATATATAGTTCTCCACCATTCTCTTGCTGTGCCTTCCAGATAGCTACTTGCTATGATTATTTTTACCTTCTCTCCTACTTTGTATATATCGAAACACTCTTCTAAACTTTCTATGTGTTCGAATAATGTTTCCTCATTTTTCCCTTCGAAAATTATTATCTCTATTCCGTCTTGCATTTTTACTCGAGTTATATTTTCAATTATTTCCTATAGTACTAACTCCCCCCGATGGAGTCCTGACCCCGTAATCCCATCTGAAATCCACCCCCTTACTAAAAAATTTACTCTCTCTTTTAACTCTAATCTCTGGGCGTTTCTCTTGTTAACGAGCCCGACACGTTGGAAGCGCTATTTTCTAACTTTCCCCCCCTCACTCCTCTGTGACACGACAACTTTCTTTCTTCCCCTACTAACTGAATTTTAGTTATTAGAATCATCGTCGAGGGCGCCACCAAGGATTTCTCTCTTGGAACCTGGTCACGTAACTTTACATAAACCTGGTCTTTATTTATTTTCGAACGACGATTCACTGATTATAAACTTTGATTATAATCTCACAGGGGTTTTCCTTTAAGAACACTAACTAATTATTATAAATAATTCAAGAATACGTTGGACAAAAAAAAAAACTTTTAATTTCTTTTACTACTATTTATTATTAATAACCTTATAATTCTATCCGATCCAGAAAGAACTGACTTACAATTTCTGATTTTCCCTCTGTTTACTTTCTAATTATGCTTCCCAAATATTTACCATAGATTTACTCACGCCTACACTAATACTGCGAATTCTAGCAGACGTGTATATAAGACAACTTAGAGTATTTTTAATCTTCCCTGAAGTTTATTTTTAAACTCCACTTTCTTTGGTAAATAAATAAATTGCAAAAATCTTACAATGAACGTATAAGTGTCTTTCGTTTTCTTATACTTTCAATTCTTTCCTTATTTTCTACTAACAAACGAGTAATGCCCCAAGGTTCTCTGTTACTTGGCGATGCACTTTTATACCCCCACCCTGTTGTTACTCTCTAGATCGAATAGATATTAAATAATTTAAAATACAGTTATTCCAATATTTCAAAAAAAAATATTGAACGAAAATTAACATTAATAGATTACAATATTAAACAAATTTATTTCCCCCCTCTATTGTTGAAACATTCGTAATAAACATAATAAATGAAAATTAAATTAAAGATAAAGTTCTATTACGCTTTTAACTAGAGTTCTCATTAATGGAAAAGTTTATAATTACCCTGATCGATCAGAGCGGAGTGGCCTGATTTTCATAGGTTTTACATTCCATTGGTCGTGCCTTTGTCCTTGTATATGCGAATTCCATGAGTGTTCCTTTGGTTGTCCAGCTAGCAATATCCGTTTCTTCCATTCCATAACTCTCTGGATAGCTTCATTCAGATGGAGTGGTGGTCAATTCCCCAAAGGGGAAGGTTGTGATAACTTTAGCCGCTATACATTTGACAAGAGTCCGCAAAATTAAATTTCAATAATAATAATTTTTTTATTGTTCGAAACACAGCTGCTTTCTTTATTGTCCTTGCTGGTCTCTAAAAGTCAAGTCAACTGATCTAACTCTAAAAGCGATCTTATCTCCACTCTTTCTTATCTTTTTTTTTTAATTAGTGTAATAGCAATTACTAACCAAATATTTTTACTTTGTGAAAGTTTCAACAATAGAGTATAATTACTACCAAGAATCTAATTTTGTTTTCTTTTCCCCACCCTTTTATCTCTCGAATTTTTCTCCCTTTTAATTAAACACTTTTAACATTTTTTTTTTTTTTTTATAAATTATATTCAATTTTATTTGTTTATCTCAAAATAAAAGTTCAAAATTTTTTTTTACCCTTTCCATTAAATCAAAACCATTTGTTAATTAATTCTTTTTTTCATTTTACAAACTATTTAACTTCAAAAATATTTATGCCAAATTATAAATATGTGAACTTATATATATATGAGCTGACTTAAAATATCAGCTCAATATGGATGTACAAAAGGCTTTTTATCAGAGTAAACAACATTTTAAAATTGTTATGGGAGACTTTAATGCTAGAATTGGAAAACAAATGAATGATGAAAGTGCTGTAGGTAGTTTTGGTTATGGTAATAGAAATGAGAGAGGACATAGACTTGTGGAGTTTGCAGATAAAGAAAAATTTTATATTATGAATTCTTTGAGAAAAATATTAAAAGGAAATGGACATGGAACATCCAAATGAAGAAACAGCAGAATTGGATTATATTTTGACTAACTGAAAATACATATTTCAAGATTGCAATGTTCTCAATAAATTTAACACAGGTAGTGATCACCGATTAGTAAGATGTAAGATACATGTTAATGCAAAACTAGAGAGACAAAAAATATTAAGAAAAACAATATTTACTCTTAATATTCCTAATCTTTAGAAACATTCTAATGAATATAAATTAGAACTTACAAATCGGTTTCATGTATTAGTAGATTTTGAACATGATTCAGATTTCAATGACCTTAATAGGAAAAATATATACAGTTTTAAAAACTGCAACAAAGATAGCTGGTAGAAAAAAGCAGCAATTGACCAGTAAAATTTCTACTGAGACTAGAGAATTTATGAAGAAAAGAAGGAATATGAGTATATACAACAATGATGCATTAAAAAAGATTGAATATCTCGAATTTTGTAAAATGGTGCAGAAAAGAGTTGAAAATGATATAAGAAAATATAATTGTGAACTAGCAAAGAATGCTGTAGAAGAGAATAGAAATCTAAAGAGTGTAAAACAACATTTTGGTATTGGTAAAAAATTTATATCTGCAATAAGAAAAAAGGATGGCATTATTACTAAAAAGAGAGATGGCATCATAAAATGTGTAGAAGACTTCTATCATAAATTATATAGTAATAAAGAACAAGTGCATCCTACACATATTCTATCTTCTGAATTGCCCAGAATTTTAAATGAAGAAGTGAGACATGCAATTAAAAGTATGAAGAAAGGAAAGGCTCCGGGTAATGATGGAATTGTAATTGATATATTAAAAGAAGCAGGTGAAGAAATAAAAATTCTTTTAGCAATGTTGTATACCAAATGTCTAAATGATAAAGATATACCCAATGATTGGAAAAATTCAGTATTAATATTAATATTCAAAAAAAGGTGATAAAGAAGATTATTAGAAATTACAGACCTATCAGTCTTTTATCAGTTTTTATACAAATTTTTTACTAAGATAATTATAACTCGTCTACAGAAAACACTGGATTTCCACCAACCCAAAGAACAAGCTGGATTTAAAAGTGGTTTTAGTACAGTAGATCATATACAGGTATTGAGAGAAATTATAGAAAGGACAAATGAATATGAGTTGTGATTATGCTTAGGATTTGTAGACTATGAAAAAGCATTTGATTCTATAAACATTTCTTCAGTGATTAAAGCATTGGATCATTAAGGTGTAGATCCAGGATATTGTCATATTTTAAAGAATATTTATAAAAATGCAACAGCAACAATTAGATTCCATAATGATAGTAGGTAAATCAACAATGAAAAGGGTATAAGACAGGGTGACTCCATATGTCCAAAACTTTTTACAGCAGTGCTGCAAGAAGTATTTTGTGGATTAAAATGTAAAGCTAAAGGAGTGAAAGTAAATGGAGTTTATATAAGTCATTTAGATTTTGCAGATGATGTAGTTGTTTTTGCAAACAATTCTTTAGAGCTACAGGAAATGTTGCAGCAGTTATCATACAAAAGTAGGAAAGTAGGACTAAAGATAAATGCTTAAAAGACTAAAGTAATGTTTAATAAATTTTCTCAAAATATGAAAATAAAGATTGATTATGATGAGTTAGAAAAAGTTAACAGTTACAAATACCTTGGTCATATTATTAATACAGATGGAAATATAATGGATGAAATTAATCATAGAATTGAACTTGGTTGGAGTGTTTTTGGTAGAAATAACTTGATTCTAAAAGGAAATATGCCTATGTGTTTGAAAAGAAAGATTTTTTTTAAAATGTGTTTTGTCAGTTCTTACTTATGGATCTGAGACTTGGACACTTAATATAAAAGCAATGCAGAGAATTCAGACCACTCAAAGAAGTATGGAGAGGTGCAATCTAAAATACAATATATGGCTAAGAGAATAAACAAGTGTTATTGACCTCATTGAAAAAATTAAAAGACTGAAGTGGAGTTGGGCTGGACATATTGTTAGAAGTGATGTTGACAGATGGACAATTGACATTTTAAAGTGGATTCCAAGAGATTGTAAAAGACCCAGAAAGAGACAACATGTGAGATGGATGGATGAAATAAGAAAATGTGCAGGTGTGATGTGGAGAAGAGAATCTAAAGATAAGAGAAGATGGATTGAACTTGGAGTGACCTTCATCCTGCAGTGGATTGATAATGGTTGATGATGATGATGATGTCAGTACTCTTAATTAATTTTGTGGCTAATGTTTCAAATAATCAGAAAAAATCATAATTTTAGTTTCCATTTTATTAATAGATATCTAGTATTATTGACAATGTATAGAGCTCAGTAGTTTAAACTTTCAATTGCATAACTGAGTTTGCATAAAATGGTGGAACATTTATTTTTCAACCAGAATTTATTATAAAAATAATGTCTACATTTTCAGGTCATTTTTAATAATTTGAAAAAAAATTAATAAATATGAAATGTATTTAATTTTATAATTATGTGATATTTATTAGACAAATTTAATGTGGAATAAGAAAAACATTCAAGTTAATGTAAAAAGTAAGCTTTGTTTTTGTTTTTTTTTTTTTTTTTCAATAAATTTATAACTTATATTTTTTCATTTTTTAGTAATTTGAAACTTAATTTTATAATAAATTTGTTAATAAATAATTACATTTTGGCAAATGTATATTTTAATACTGAAGAATATAAAGAAAGAATTAAATTTTAAAAATTTAGTCTCAATTTAATTACATTATGTGACTATTAGCGTTTATAACAGAAGAAAACAATTGTTTGAAATAATAACAAAAGGTGAAATGAATCAATGTGCAGTCTTTTAAATAGAATATAATTTGCATCACTGATTAATTTAATTTTTATCTCAGTCTTTGTGATTTAGACAAAAATAAAGCTTTCTAATTGTAAGAAAAATTATCATTATGATTTTAATGTGAGAATAATATATGGCTACTTGACAATTTACTATTATGTGACAACTAATAGATACCTTGGTTGGTGATCTCCAGATATTTGATTATTTGTAAAATATATAAAGTAAAAGATGTTATAAATACAGAATATTCTGAAACATCTTTTTTATAAATAAGGATAAAAAAAATAACTTTATTATTTCTTATGAATTACTAAGCATATTTTATAATAACAATAATAAAGTAAATCCAAATAGACAAAGTTTTTTTTATAATATATAAAGACCCACTTTAATGTAGATCAAAAACAAAAGAAAGTTATTTAAATTCATTACATAAAAGATAAGTCTATATGTATTTTAACAAATAATAAGATCACATATATGGATATAATGTCAATTGCTTTTACTTCGAAATATGTTTTGATATACTTTCAATAAAATGTATTTGTGCATCTTTTGCATCCCCCCTCAAAATCATCATAACATATGCCTCTGCAGCTATTAGCTTTAACTCATCAAAAAATGACATGGAATGTTGTTGTGACTTCTCATAATATTTAACTATTACAACTAAAGGTGATAGAATATTGTGAATAATATGTTTTTAAATATTGATGTGATTAAATGGATAGTCTTTTGTAAGAAATTTGTAAATATTAACATTAAAAATATTGTAACTGTATACTCCCCACAAAGTAGTATTACTTCATCCAGTCAAAAAGAGGATACTGGTAACATACAAATGTCTTGATAATAGGCATCCATCATAAATTGATTGATTAAATAAAATGTCTCGATATATTATATGTAGGTAATTATAGATAGATAGATAGATAGATAGATAGATAGATAGATAGATAGATAGATAGATAGATAGATAGATAGATAGATAGATAGATAGATAGATAGATAGATAGATAGATAGATAGATAGATAGATAGATGGATGGATGGATGGATGGATGGATGGATGGATGGATGGATGGATGGATGGATGGATGGATGGATGGATAGATAGATAGATAGATAGATAGATAGATAGATAGATAGATAGATAGATAGATAGATAGATAGATAGATAGATAGATAGATAGATAGATAGATAGATAGATAGATATTACTATTAAAAGTCCATGCAGATTTTTAAAGATTTTGCAAATGAAATACCTTCCGATTATCGCATTTGTGAATATTTGATATTCATCGGGTCTTTATTTGTTAAGCAATAAAATTTATTTGAGTTGACTTTCTCTTCAAATTCAGCTTGTAAATTTTTTTTAAAAATAATGTTTTTATAAATATAATAGAATTATACTTTTCAAATTTCAAGATATATTACGCAATATTCCATTCACACACATATAAATATTTATGTATAGTTAGAAAGTATAGAATGTAGAATATTGTGAATTGAGAGTGAATATTTTTCCAGATAACAGACAATTAGTATTACAAATCTTGCAACAGTCTCAATCAGAGAAAATTAGTCTCTCATGAAATTCTGCAAAATATTTAATGATGTATATATCGCAGTTTGTTTTATCTTCCCTCTTAAAAGAATCATTTAATATTTCATATTTCTTAATATTGGATACTACAAAAATTTGAAAATTCATAAGACCATTAAACTAATATTTAGTGACTGTGTTTTAAAAAGTTAAATTGGGCCCAATTTCAAGGAAACCTTCTTTACGTGTATAACGAGTAACATAGCATTCGTGCACTTAAAATTGTCTAAACTTATCTCTTATAATTATCCTCTTGGGATGTCAGCCAATATGAGATTCATTTAGAGGTTCATTTTGTCTCGTTGATAGTTAGACACATGAATTCCTGTAAGATTTTTAACATCAATTTTTGTGACAGTTGAAGAAAGCTTTTTTCCTCTCTACTCTCACACACATCCACACACACATCTATTCGAGAAACAATAGTATGATGAGAAAATGGATGTATGTTAATAATGAAAGATTTATGAATAATAAGAAGATCAATGCCTATCATTATTAAACTTTACTTTTTTAAATAATTATACCCTTTGTGATAAATGTATATAATCAAGGATTGACATGATAATTGTTTCTGTAAATCAAAATTTGAAAAGATAGATACAAATCATTTTTATTAAAAACTTTGTTGTAAAAATTGTTTAATTATCTATGTTATTCTTAACTCATGAGTCCCTTGCCTTATCATTTTTCTCGTGATTTAGAGAAAGTATGTTCTGATCAGGAAAAGTTCTAGAATGTTTATCATCATTATTAACATCTGCAACCACTATCTATCTAATCATTGCAAAAACTATCTCTTCCTCTTTAATGCAGTTTCTGTGACCAATTGTTTCTTGTTTGTACATGACAATGTCAAAATATCATTTTTCTATTTTCCATAAGACTCCATCACTCCATTTTTTATCTCTCTCATGCATTATCTCTTTCAATGCCTTTTATAATATTTATGTGTCCAATTTAAAATTTCATTTTTTGTTAAATATAATCTTTTTTTAGCAATTTTTATTTTCATTTTTTCAATGATGGCAGTAATATTTGTTTGCAATCTCACCATGCTCTTCATTTTTGATCCCTTACTGTTACTCGTAAAATATATGACTCCATACTTCAACATTCAGTAATCTGCAGTATCTATGCCACTTTTCTTTTAAGGTTCCTAGTCACAGATCTAGAAATATAAAATGGAAGACCACATTTACTAAAAAATATCATTTTCAAACATGTAGACATATTTCTAACAAAAACATTCCTTACAGACTTAGTTTTAGAACTAATTATATTCATTATACTTTTATTTGCATTACTAATTTTACCAAGGTATTCATAGTTGTTAATATTTTCTAACTCACCATTATCAATCTTTATTTTTTTTCTTCTGAAAAAATCTATTGGACATTATTTTATCCTTTATAGCATTGACTATTAATTCTACTTTTATGTAATAATTCTTACAACTCTTCCTTGAGTTCTGAAGTACTATTTGCAGAAACATTAACATCATCTGTAAGTGTAATTATCTTATATAGTCTTATAACCACATTTGAAAGTATGGGATCAGTGTGTTATACACCTTCCTTATAGTTAATCTTGAAAGTATCATTATGTAATATAATCATTGTTGTGGCATTTTGATAAATATTATTCAAATAATAACAACATATTGTGTCTACATTTTACCATAGAATATTTATAGAATCAAATTCATTTTCACAATCCATAAATCTAGAGCATACTGACTAGTCATATTGACTGCTCATTTCTACATGTGGTTTCAATATTTGGATATGATATTCTATTTTTAAATTCACTTTTAAATCCAGCTAGTTCTTCTGATTGAATAGCGTCCAAAATTAACTATATACATGCTGTAATTCTCTTGGTAAAAAGTTCTATAAAAGTGTTCCAAAATGATACATCTGTAATTGCAAAGTATTTTAAATATCAATATGGCGATTACATTCTTTGAATCATCTGACATACCTTTATTATTTAGACATGTGTTATATAATTTTGCTAAGAGAGAATTTTACTATTTCACTTGCTTTTCTAAGATAATAACTATAATTCAATTTGGTCAAAAGTTTTGCCCTTCTTCATAGGTGTCATTGCATGTCTAACTTTTTCCTTTAATGTGCTGAACAATTCAAAATATCTAGTAATTGTAGGGGATACTTTGTTGATTTTTTTACCTGTATAATTGTTTATAGAATTGTCGCAAATATTTCTACAAAATTAAAAATGCCTATATAAAATTAAAGATTAATTTCCTTTGCTATAGCCAGCTTGCATAAAGTTGACCATTTATTTGGGAACGTTACTGTTGTGTGAGTTTAATGAGCTTCAAATATTAATGTATTGCTAATCAAGATAATGGAATGCCACTTAAGCTGGCAATAGCAAAGGAAATTAATCTTTAATTTTATATATGCATTTTAAATTTTCTAGTTAATTTTGTTTATTATACTTATATCATTACATATATATATATATATATATATATATATATATATATATATATATATATATATATATATATATATATATATATATATATATATATATATATATATATATATATATTCTCTTTTCATTCATTCTTTGGCCTCAGCAAAAAAAAAATCTGGGAAATTGCAGTTGTTCAGTGCCACTGATCTTTGTTGCAGTTCCTAATTGTAGGGAAAGTAGCATAAAATTTAGATGATATTGATTATAGATAAGTATCTAGAATTTGTAGTTTCAATAAATGTTTTCTTTCAAAACAAAAAAAAATGGCATTTAAATAGATGATATAGTTAAGAAACAAATGAGAATGAGAGTGGAGTACTGCTTCGATAAATATAATTTGGATGTCTTATATAAAATAGTAATATAGGTGATACATGGTTTGATTCAATAATTGGATTAAAAATACCAGGACAAGCCCAGCACTCTATATAATGTATAACTATTAAGTAGAAAATCTGAAATTTTCAGTCATCCGATATAATATTTATATTTTTTTAAAAAGTAAATATTTCATAAGTGCTTTAGAAAAATAATCATAAATATATAAATAAATCATAGAAAGGATACAATTATTATTTCAAATGTAGTTATTTCATATAAATTTTATGATATAATCAGTTTATATTGATTCACTCGAATGTTATTAATCCATAAATTCATACTACATAATTCAATATTAGTCAGACAATTTTATTTGATTTAAGTCAAATTAAATTTTATTAATACAAGAACATCAGTTATAAAGTTTATATATGATGAAATTATTCAAATAAAACTCAATCTCCAGTAATGTGCTATTTTTTAAATATTATAAATTTCCATGCACTGGCCCACTGGTAAAAGCTAAAAAAACTTAAGTGAATCACATAAGTTTAGAGCATACTTTCTATATACACCAACACTTACAGACCATGCTTAAAACAGGGCTTGACTCTATTGTGTATCTGATGTTATGATCAAATATTCAATTGTACAAATCTATTTAACCTATCACAGGAGAAAGTCAGTGTCTTATTTTCAATCACCTATGATCAGACAAATATGACTTAGAAATGTAAATTTATTATTATAAAGAACTGAAAACTTTGAAATTATTCAAACGGAAATCAATATCTGATAATGCACTATTTCTTAAATAATTTTTGAATATTTACATCTTCTTATGTAATATATATATATATATTCTGCGAAAAGCAATACAATAATTAATTCAGTAAACAATATTTTAAAAACAAATATCTACTATAATTTAATAGAAGTACTTTCTACTATCTAAGTAGTCATTATCAACTGTATTTAAATTAGATTACAGAAAACCATTATAAAAGTATACATCATACAGCAATTCATTATTTTTTATGTTAGCATCTTGTCTAGTTAAAAAATGCTGCTTTCCGTTTTTTTATTAACATAGCTTCTTTAATGTTATGTTTATTATTTTTTTCAATACTTAAAATCTTAACTTTATTAAAATCAAAATCAAAACCATATATACATGTAACATTATGATGAAAGAATACTGAAGGTGATACATCATCATTTTAACACTCTCTTCTCTTGTACTGATTTTTGCACTCATTATATATATATATATATATATATATATATATATGAAAAATAAAAAGTGTTGTGTTGTTTCAACAGGTATAAATATTTTATATGTTTATGATTTATATAACTATCTATTGATCATATATATATATTCTCAGTATAATAATATATCATCCAAATAAAAAAGACAAATATATTTGAAATATTAAACATTCATTTGCATTATTTATAATTTACTATTGTGAATCTAGTAACAAAAAAGCACATAACAAAAGTATAATAGTTTTATCCAAATTACATGCTTTATTATTTACATTTTCATTTTTGTTTTTATAATGAATAGTCAATTTACAATCTCACAATACACTTAATAAAATAAAACTGCAAAATAAAACCACTAAAATAAAACTAACGAAATTTAAAAAATGCCTATATAAAATTGAAGATTAATATCCTTTGCTATAGCCAGCTTCACTGTAACAAAGAATATTAATCTTCAATTTTATATAGGCATTTTTTAAAATTTTGTAGTTTTATTCTACTAGATTGTTTTATTATAATCATATTATTTGATATTACTCACACACAGATATATATATATATATATATATATGTATATATATATCTGTGTGTGAGTATATATATATATATATATCTGCAATATATATATATATATATATATATTGCAGATGATGTACTTGTTTTTGCAAATAATGCTTTAGAGCTACAGGAAATGTTGCAGGAGTTATCAGATGAAAGTAGGAAAGTAGGACTAAAGATAAATGTTAAAAAGACTAAAGTAATGTGTAATAGATTTTCTCAAAATATGAAAATAAAGATTGATTATGATGAGTTAGAAGAAGTTAACAGTTACAAATATCTTGGTCAGATTATTAATACAGATGGAAACATAATAGATAAAATTAAGCATAGAATTAAACTTGTTTGGAGTGCTTTTGGTAGAAATAACTTGATACTAAAGGGAAATATGCCTATGTGTTTGAAAAGAAAGGATTTTAATAAATTTGTTTTGCCAGTTCTTACTTATGGGTGGGAGACTTGGATACTTAATAGAAGAGCAATACAGAGACTTTAGACCACTCAAAAAAGTATGGAGAGATGCATGTTGGGTGTAACAAGAAGAGATCAAAAACACAATGTATGGAAAAGTGAACAAACAGGTGTTACTGACCTCATTGAATAAATTAAAAGACTGAAGTAAATTGGGTTGGACATATTGCTAGAAGAGATATAATAGATGGACAATTGAAATTTTAAACTGGATTCCAAGAGATTATAAAGAAACCAGAAATATACCACATGTGAGATGGATGGATTAAATAAGAAAGTGTGCAGGGGTGATGTGGAAAAGAGATGCTAAAATAGGACAAGATGGATTGAACTTGGAGAGACCTTCATCCTGCAGTAGATTGATAATGGTTGATGATATATATATATATATATATATATATATATATATATATATATATATATATATATATATATTATATATATATATATATATATATATATATATATATATATATATATAATTCACACTGCTTCTGACAATATTCCAGAGGCAAAACTTTCCATACAGTAGCACCATTCAGTGTAAGCTGTAGTAATCAATTGATGCCCTGAGTGGTACCACTGTATTAAGAGTTTTTTCCTCTGTGAAAAACAGCTTGTGTTAGCATAAAGAATGGTGATTGTGTCATGACTGATAATATTATTATTTATATTGCTTTAATAAGAAATTCATATGGCATAACAGCCTAGTCTGAAATAGGTTATTTAGTCCACATTTTCTTGGTTCCTAAAAATTTTACAGTATGAATAAGGTTGCTGAAATTGAGCTGACTAATTATACATTCTGTATCTATTGAAACTTTTATTTTAAATTCAATTCCAAACTAATTCATAAATAATTATAATGCCTTAAGCTGCAAAAGTGTAAAGTTTATTCAAACAAACTCTTCTGAATCAGAATACATTGCACCATGGATGGCTATGAAGCCATCACAATTACAGATTGTTATAACTACTGGAAGTAAAGCTCTTCATCTAGGGAAACAGTTTCATAGAATAGATGGATAAATACAAGTATTTTTGGAAGAGTAAATCAATCAGCAAAAGACAAATACATGATGCTGGTTTTCCAGTAAACTATGATTTATTATATCTATTCATGGAATTTTTAATTGAGTCAGTGAAAGATTATCAATATTAAAACATGACTTGCACCATGTATGACTTAAATTATTAAAACATATGTTTGAATAAGAATGCTTTTATTTTATGTTGGACAACATTATTACAGAAATATCATTAAAACATAGTTTTTGTCTTGGATACATAAATGTATATGGTAAACCTAAAATAGCATTTATTCGAAGCTTGTTGGAAATTACAGTACTGGGATTTTACATTTAAACAAACTGTAGTTATTGAATTTTTGCATAAAACATGGAATAATACCTAAACATTTTATTTAGGTAAAAATTGCTACAAAATATGGATGCATTCAAAGCAATGATATTTACTATATTGTTAGAATAATTAGGAGTCATAATAAAAAGTTTATAATGTAAAAGCACTTACAGTGCATATTGTTGGATGGAATGCTCTAAGATTAAAATATTTTTCCCATAATGCAATCATTGTCATCAAAATATTGATGTTCACTTTTAGAAGTAATTCCTATATGTGTTTACTTTCAACATCTGTAAAATATTAAAATTGCTTATTTGGACTTTGAGAATTATCATATTATGAAACATGGAATTAGGAGTTAATTTATTATGCATCCAATGAAATATATTTTTGGTTTCACTAAAAAAGAATTATTACTTGTTTTCGAATAATAATCATATTATTAATGATTTGATTAAAAAGAAACAACTGATATGACTTACTTGACTAAATAATAAATTATATTTGAAGATTCATAATAAACATAGAGATGCAAAGTTGTTCCCTGACTGACATGAAAATTTAAAAAAATATTGGTGGATTAAAACTGCCAATGAGATAGACATATATACTGATTGTTTTACTTTAAATATTATTTTCACGCACTGACAATAATAAATAAGACCAAAAATTATATTATAAAATAATACATCAATGGAACATTTTTATAGGATGGCAAGTGCATGCTGAACCAAGTTTAAAAATATTTTGAATAACTTTTGATTAGTAATTCAGGAATAGATGTAATTGCTTTTAATCATATACCCATTTTATTTCCTAATTTAGATTCAACTTACATACAGCCCTTATGTGATTTCAAACTGGATAGGCTGTGAGTCGTTATGAAATGCCATATGCTTTAATATATGGCTGTGATACATTAGCTATAAAATATTCGATTTTTTTAAGAAATATGTGGACATAGGAAGTTTTGCTGCCTCATTTCAAAAATGCTGGTTTTTATTTCTTTTTTTTTTTTAAAAAAAATGAAGATAGGAAAAAATTTTCAATAATTAGCATATAATGTTTGTCTGATGATTAGCAATGATGGCGTTTTAGGATTAATAATATGTTGGGCCATTTTCATCATCTACTTTTAAATATTGGATGGCTTTAGAAAAAATTATAAACATTAAACTTTCCAAATATTTTCAACTGTTATTAATAACACACAAGTACATATATAACACAACATATGTAGTGTTATTTTTCTCACTTCCTCAGGTGTTGTTATCTTGACCTGTGACAAGATTAGTATGGGAATGTGATGTCACCTTTAGATTTGTGGATGTTAAAGTTTAAAGTAATGCTCTAACCATTATTTAGTCTAGCATATAATTAAACACTCATCATACAACTTCATAATTATCCATTACTGCAAAAATACTTTCAATAATAATTTTGAATAAATTACTTCCAATAATAGATGTAGGTTTTTGACAGATATAATATGGTTTTATAGAATCAATAAACAATACAGACATCATTATTGACTCACAAATATGAGAAAAGTGATAAATAAAAAAATTATTTTTATATTACTTTTATTAATTTCCTCAAGAAAGGCATTTGACTCCATTAACCAAGCAGTACTTTGAATTTGTTTGAAATTGGTTTATTTTCAACGTTTTATTCATATTATAGAGGTTTAACATGATGGACTGAAAGAAATTCTGAGACATTTGAATGATGTTAAACAAGATTGTATCCTTACTGCAACATTGTTTTCAATTTTATTATAATAATAACTGAATAGGTTTATTGCTCGGAAGTTTACAAAAAGTTCAAGATCTGGAAAGGTCAGAAGTAAACTCAATACAATGACCTTATATTCATGTGCTCAATAAAATATGGCTCAAGAGGCAAGGCAGTTTTGATGATGAAATTTATAATTTGAATTATTTAAAAAATAAAAACAAAAATTCTTATCTTCTTGGATACCACAATTATGAATGCTGATATATGTGTTATTTTTGCATTCAAAGGATGATCTACAGAATGTACTTCATGTTTAGATAACATATAAAGATTTGGGTTTAATAATTAATATTCAAAATTTTAAAATTCTTTATCAGGCAGTGATGGAAGAAAAATATCTTTAGCAACTTTTATTTTAAAAGTTATCATTTTTGGACCGTAGATCAATTAATTAGCTTAGGTATTTGTAAGAGTGGAAAATTTGGACTTATGGTATTGAGGTGCAGCATAATGTCCAATATGCTGGTAATTTTAATAAATTAAAATGTATCTAATATATGAGATGTATCCAGTCTAATCCCTCAGGCTGTTTACATACTTACATGCCCCCATAATGGCTGAAGGGTAGAATATTATGTGGAAACACATGTAACATCAACACCCATATAACAGGACAAGAATCAAATCTGAAGGTAACACAATATTTTTTGAAGATCAAAAGTCTCCACAGGCCATATATTTGAACCTATGATGGCTGAAATGCTTTACACTAAGCACAATGACACCGGGTGCAAGATAAATGAGGCTTGCTTTATAGCAGAAGATTCCAATTCCATCAGCAAAAGAGATGCTTGCTTCTCTATTTAAAAAAAATGGGCTGCTTTAGTGATTTGCATATATTTGCATAAAATCTCTATTAGACAAGCTAACAACAAATATTATTATTATAAGCTATGAATATTGGAGCATGAAATTGCTGAAAGCACTAAGCAAGTATAAACTTTAATATAGCTTCATGGTTGTGCATTTCAAGAGCAATATATAGCTTAAAGATTTAATGTGGATTAAACAAAATATATTAATATTATATATTCAATACGAGAAATTTAACCGGCTTTAAAAGCCTTTCATTTTGACTTTAAATGGAAAGAAATCAAGTGACTTAAACTTAATAAGCTTGTATTACAAATGTTATATAATGAGTGCGTCAATCACTCTTAACAAGCTTTTCAGAATATTTCTATTCTCATACCAAGTTCTAGCTCTGGATTTCATCAGTGAGGTGCTGGGATTTTTAAGCATTAGGTTTAAAATACCAGATCAGCTCAGCACTTTATCTAATGTCTAACTATTAAGTAGAAAATCTGAATTTTTCAGACATCCATATGTCTTCAAATCCACCTATGTATCTTAAATAGCCATATGGGACTAAGCTAAGTTCAAATATACTATATAAAAGTTACTGTAATCACCAAACCTTTAAAAGCAATAAAAATAATTGCAGGAAAATTAGTCATATATCACATGACTTAATTGCTCGTAAGGCTTCGGTAATTTTATATTGCAAAACTTATTAATATATGGTGTACCTAAACTTACATCAGTACCATTAGGTTATTTATGTTAAATATCTGGATTTGAAGACATATGGATGTCTGAAATTTTCAGATTTTCTACATAATAGTTAAACATTAGATAAAAGGCTGGGCTTGGCCTGGTATTTTAAATCTAATGCATGAATATCCTATGGTCTCACTGACAAAACCAGAGCAAAAACTGGACCGAGAATAGGGATATTCTGAGAAGCACGTTATATAATAACTTTAATTCTACACTAACCAAAACTAAATGTAAATATTGACCTACAGCATCTATTGTTTATCTTTTTACAAATCACATTTCAATCATGAATTTATTTACTTTAATCATATTTTCTTAATGAATGAAACACTAAACATCTGTATTTAAAGAAACATGTACTAATGTTATTCAAGCATTTTTTTATTAATGGCAGAATTACTAATGTAATAATATGTTAACCAGATATATATATATATGTTACTATAGGATCTATTGTTTCTCCTCATTAAATAACACATTTCAAAAATGAATTTATGTACTGAAATCACATTTTCTTCATGATATAAATACAATATCTCTGTAGTTAAAAGCACATGTAATGATTATTTCATGAGCATTTATTATTGACATTTTTTAATATTTACATAAATGTAATATTTTTATTAATTGGTTGTGAATTTGATATGTGACAGCTTTGCAGACAAACATTTACATGAATCATGTGACAGCCTTAGAGAAAATCATTCATATATTAACCAATCAGACAACAGAAAAAATAAAGATTATATATATATATATATATATATATATATATATATATAATCTTTATATATATATATATATATATATATATGGAAGTAAGACTTGAGCATTCTATTGATGCATTATAAAGATATGAAACTTTAAGGTTTCCTCATAAATCTTTAAGAATATATTTACAGATTATATGATCTATCAATGCATTTATAACCTTAGTGAATGGGATATTATATATTTAACTAATGTAACATTACAGCTTTGTGGAGCTGGACATGTGGAAACATGAACAATACAAAACTTCCCAAAAGTATTTTATGGAAACATAAGCATTGTTTTTTTATCAGACAATTTGACCCCTTTTAAATTATAAAGATTATTACAATGAATTCTACAGAAAGGCAATATCAGTAATTTCTATTGGAATGATAAGACAGGACTGAGGTATATTAACACGCTATACTTAGACAAGTCTTTTTTGGTTTCTGAAGAAATCAAAAGAAAGTACTGCAAAATTTCAAATGAATATAAACATGTCTATTATGTTTTGTATGTGTATATGTTTGTGTTTTAAGACTGGTTTGTATCATCATCAAAAATCTTATCAGCAATGTATTGTTTCTTGAGTGTAAAATAGACAAATTTATTTAGAAGGTGATGCTAATAATGATGATTAAATAAAAAAATATATTTATTAAAGATTAGAATTGTTTTTCTTCTAGAACCTATTATTCACTTCTTTTTAAAAAGTTAAAAAAATTATTCAGAGCTTTTTTTAGCATTTAGCAAAGTAAGATTACTTAAAGCTATAGATTTTTAAAACATGATTTAATCTGTTACCTTCTAAGAAAAAAAATTAATTAAATGTCAACGCACCTTTTGTTCTTTTAAAACGAAATTTTTTTTTTCTAATTCTTCTAGAATTCAAAATGAAGATTTATTTTAAATAAAAAAAATATTTAATCTCATATTTAAAACCACAATAGATTATATTCTATTTATCTGGGAATATAATTAGTGTTTTTTAAACATTAATATATTCAGACTTATTATTTAACATTTTGTTAGAATTGCTTTTTGTGTGCACCTATTTTGAAGTCCACATTAGAGCAGTCTACTCTTATCGTGAATACACATCATCATATATCTCTGGTGAATATACATATATGGATGATATTTTGGAAGGAAACTAATCTTCACACATGTGCTACTGAAATAGTAAGCACTTCCCACCTATAAAACTTGTAAAAGCATAGGTGGTTTCATATATGTTTAAACTTATACTTTAAATATTCTA
Source organism: Epiperipatus broadwayi (assembly GCA_028023455.1). Lineage (NCBI taxonomy): Eukaryota > Metazoa > Onychophora > Udeonychophora > Euonychophora > Peripatidae > Epiperipatus > Epiperipatus broadwayi. The sequence continues at coordinate 89,595 of JAQFVV010013049.1, read as the reverse complement.
ACAAAATTCATCATGCTTTTAAAGCATTTATTGATGCTCTAAATTATGTATTATATGTGTAAAAACTAGCTTCATTATATATATATATATATATATGAAGAACAAAAACAAGTTATAATCACATAACTTGCTATCGCTTGAATTTATGATCAATATATATATATATATATATATATATATAAGACAAATGAAATCAAAAGAAGAATTAAAGAATCTTTATTATTGAAAATGTATTATTCTGAAGCAATTAATTTATTTAAGATTTCTTTTAATATTAAGGGCGGTTGGGAGGTGAATGGATTTGTGGATAATGTTTAATATTATATATATTGTGTAGTTTTGTAGTTCTTTACACTTAAGAAGTCTGCTTATAGCAATGAAACCTTTGGTATTGTTTTAATATTATTTTTATGCTGGTCTGGTTGAATTTTGGATTTGGGTAGTTTATATATATATATATATATATATATATATATAAACTAAAGATAAATACTATATATATATATATATATATATATATATATATAGTCTCATTTTCTTTAGGTCAGAATTAATACATTATAGCAATTTGCTAAAAAATATTAAATTTAGGATCTGTTCTCTTTGTACAATAATTATATTATATTGATAATCTTTTAAAAGTTCAATTTAATGCAAAATAAAAATATTTAATGCCTAAAATTGTGCTAAATAACAATAAAACAGTTAAATAAAGCTAAATGTAATAATTGTGTATGGTTGGGAAAACTGGCCATAATGAATAATGTAGTAATAAATCTTTAAAATATATATTAAAAATTGGATTTTAATAGTAACAACCTATAATTAAATGAATATTATATTTTACATTAAAATTATATTTAATAATTATATTTAATATTATATGTTTTAAAAGTAATCTTTGTGGTAGGAAAAATTATATTTAATTCTATGTTTTCAAAATTATTATTCCAAATTTTATTATATATTATTTATTTAATATAATAATTCTTGCAATTAACATTTGATATTTTTCAGATGGAATTTGAGACAATTTGTCTCAGTTGTAAGTCATGTGACCTATATACAATTATACACATGCTTACTAGTGTTTGTGTTATCAAAGTTTCAAAATTACTTTAAAAATTACACCATAAAATTGAATACATTATTTATCTATCACAAGAGAAAATATTAAATTGGTTGTTGTAAAGTATTTAAATAGTTGTATAAAACAATTTAGTTAGTAAAAGTTACATATTTGTTTTAAAAATAGATACATTAAAAATAAAGGGTGAAATAAATTGATAAATAATGTTTTCTAAAAGTCATTTTAAAATGTTTAATTAATTTTAATAAAGTACAAAAATTGATTTAGAATTAATATTTTTAGTAATATTTTTAAATAAAAATGAGTCATATTTTTTTTTAAAATTTAATTGTGTGATACTGAAGTTGTATGCAAATTAAGTTATCGGGTGAAAAACAAAATTCACCAATAAGATGATGTATTTTATTGGGTATAAATACTGATGCATGGTTAGTTCAGTGGTGCTAATAATTTTCTAAAACTTTGTGCTTCTTTTAAAATTTTTTGTTTTTAGTCAATTTAGTACTATAATAGCTCTCTTATAATTTATTTGCAACTGATAAGGATACCAATTTTAAGCATTTTTGCAAAGAGAGTATTATAAATAAATTATAATAAGTTTTATCTAAAAAATGCAGTGTTAAAAGTTAAATTCCCTTGTCAGAATTATCGGCGAAACTTAATTCAACTTCACATTAAAATATGGAAATACCAACGAGTAATACTTACCTATTCAAAAAGATTTTAAAAGTAAAATTAATAATTATTAATATAGTATCAATAGTTTTAACAAGGAGAACTCTTTTATTAAGTAAGGATGTAGATTGGATATTATGTGGAAATCTTAACAGGAAAGGTACTCAGAAATTAAAATTAATAATGCATTTTCTAGTATTGAGATAGTCGTATCAGAAACTGATAAATAACATGACAAACTCATAATAATTTTTATGTGGAAAGTAAAGCTATGGGGGTAAAATGTTTTATCTTTTTGAAGAAAACATTATGAATAATTTTAAAAAAACCTCTCATGAACAAAAAAATGAAAAGTATTTTAAAGCATATGTAATAAATCTATAATTTTATAAGATTATATGCATAGCAATAATTTGTTGAAAAGAACCGATAATTGAAATGATGATGAAAATAACTATACTCAGATAAAGAAGTGTTAAATATCCTGACAAATAAATCCCTATAAATAATGGGACTATTAATAATAAGTAATTATTAAATTCTAAAAAAGATATTTTAAAAAAATATGGGCAAAAAGAAATATCCAGATATTCAAAGTCAAGTCGTCATGTCTAATGCATTACCAAGCTGGTATAAAATTCTAAGGAATAAAACTTCGAAGTGTTATTTTTTATAGTATAGTTTATTTATTATTTTAATAATCATTGTTCTGGATAATAGAGACTAACAACTATTATTTTATATACTTTTCCAGAACAGATCAATGGTTACTTTTGTTAATTTTTTAGATTTTTTAGATGTCACCATTATTATTTTTATCATTTATTTTAAAAAACTTTATTCGTGTTGGAAGAATTTTACACATGCGTCAGTCAGTCATTTATTAAGTCAGTTGTGGAGAAAAAATTCTAGTTTTGTCATCAAGTGTTGGAACAAAAAAAAAACCTAGCAACAAAGATTGGGGATTTCAATTAAACCTCAAGAGAAAATGTAAAAAAAAAAAAAAAAAAATTAAAGGAAAATAAAAAAAAAAAAAAACATTTTATTTTATTTGTGTAAAGGACAATTCAACATAGATGTATACGTAAATATTTTTTTGATTTTTTTTATTATTAACCTTAGTTCTAATTATCACATTATTTAATTAGTAGAATAGGTACATAAATATTAGTTTAGTCACTAATAATATTACAGTTTTGTAATAAATAATTTTATAATTTTAAATAAGTTAATATTGTTAAGTGTGACAGTATGAATGTATTATAGTGTATATGTTTGTTTTAATTGGTTGGCAAGAAGACATCATAAGTGATTGACAAGTTGATATCACTTAGGTAATAGTTGTGGATATTGATATTTTATGATGTATTTTTCTTTTGCAAATTATCAATGAATTATATAATGTTTAAGTATGAATGTTGGGTTATGTGTGAATGCATTTATACAACACATTAAACTTATAAGATTAGAATTTATTTTTTCTAAGGATATGCATACTTTGATTTCATATTACTAGTATAATATAACATGATGATGAATAATTATATGATTCTTTTATAAAGGACTTTAATATTTTTAGATATTTAACATATGGATAATAATTATTTTGTATATTGTTCATGAATATTGATAGGAAAGTAAAGTAACCTTTTCTTGTTGATTGGTTGAGATTGTTATTATTACAACTGATTTTTTTTTGTTATTTTGATTATGTTAGTTAGTACCATTGTTGGTGTAGATTTGATAAATGTATAAGAAAATTTTATAAGATAGTGGCTTGGTAGTAATTTAAAAAAAACATGAAATCAATGAGATGTTATTAATGTAGGATTTATTATGGGAACAGGAATAAAATTTTATAATCTTATTAAATATACTGGTACTATTAACAAATCCATGTAGCTGGTTTATTTTATCTGTGGGCAGTGTTTATTTTATATTGAATGTTGGTGTTCTAGAAAGCTGAAGTAATAGCTTTGATATCATTGTTGCTAGTGGAGGTCATTAGACAAATAGGTCATGCCTCTATTTTATTGATGCACTTTGCCATGATGTTTATCTAATATGCACTATTGAGTGAGACTCTAGTTCCTTCCCTATGCCTATACATCTATTTGCTATCATGATTTTTGCATAGCATTACATCGCACAGTATCATATTTTTAAAAAGAAAATGATAAATAATTTAGAATTTGAGGACTTTTATTTAATGAATAAGATAGTTTTTTTTATTTATGAGAATGAATAGAGTCAATGCAAAATGTAATTAAAAATCAAATGGAATCAAATAATAAAGAATCATAGAATATGTTCTATAATTAAATTAAAAATAAAATAAATTTCATGAATGAATGTAAATGAAGTGAAGTTGCTTTATAATTTTAAATAACTTAAAATAATTTTTTTTTAATTTTACAAGTATTGCATATTTTTCAAAATAGATAATGTAGTAAAATGAAACAGTACAAGATAAGCATAGGTATATTTTGTAGTTATTTTATAATTAATAAATACATCAATAATTGCAATTATTCCATATTAAAATAAATACTAAGTAAGAGATATTAGGTATATGATTAGCAATGATGTCCACATATTTTATTAATAAACCAACAATGTATATTTTGTGTATAATAATAATAATAATAATAATAATAATAATAATAATAATAATAATAATAATAATAATAATAATAATAATAATAATAATAATAATAATAATAATAATAATAATAATAATAATAATAATAATAATAATAATAATAATAATAATAATAATAATAATAATAATAATAAAAAAAATAATAAAAAAAATAAAAAAAAAAAAAAAAAAAAAAAAAAAAAAAAAAAAAATAATAATAATAATAATAATAATAATAATATTGCAAAATGAGAAATTATTTAGTGATAAGATACACATTCAAAATGTTATTTTTTGTATTTTCCACTTAATGCTTCGATGTATGTTTAAAGGAAGCATATTATAATGATATTTAGTAAAAGATAATATTTAGAATTAATGTAAAATAATTGTGACTTCATTACAAAATTTGACAAAGATGGAAATAGAAAATTGTATTTTTCTTTAAGTCGGAATAAAGACTTTAAATTTATATTTTATTTTATTAGTTTACGATGAATAATAAATTTATAATGGTGCAAGACTTACTGTACAAATTGTAAATATTGTAAATAGATCATTGTTTATTTTATTTTGTTATAATAAAAATTTTGTTAAACTTGTTTTCAAAATTTGTGTGTTAAGTTGATTTTCTATCTCACTCTACAATATTTTCAAACCACAGAAGATTTGAACCAAAACATAACATTTTGCACAGAAATAAATAAAAATATTATTTAAGAATTCTAATATTTTCTTAAGATTATTTATTTAAGAAATTACATTTTACATTATCTTTATGGTCATAAGTTAATTATTATAATATAAAAATTATAATGCTATCCATTGCTACAAGTATATTTTTTGGATTATAAAATACTACCACATATTTATTGCAAGATCATATGAAAGATAAAAGATTATGTTATATTATTTCTTTATTATTATCTTGGCGAATAAGAATTATAGTGGAGGAAAGATGTGTGAGATTAAATCATACAATAAGGAATATTATTATTATTATTATTATTATTATTATTATTATTATTATTATTATTATTATTATTATTATTATTATTATTATTATTATTATTATTATTATTATTATTATTATTATTATTATTATTATTTATTATTGTAATTAGTTAGGTGTGGTTGAGTATGATATTAAATCACTTATCATGCTTTACTACAGTAATTCGTGATCAACTTAAAGTAGTTTTAAGAACCTGAGATTTATTTAACTAAATTATTTTAAATAAAAGGATTAAGATTTATTTATTAGTGTAATCTTAAAGATTAGTTATTTTGAAGTCATAAGAATGCTATAGATTTATTATTTGAGATAGTAATAGGGGGATAGTGTTCTTATGCCATTGAGGTAGTATCTTGTGGGATATTGGCTCAATGTATTCTTTATTACCACTTGCATCTCACTTCCAAGTCTCATGATTGTAATAAATATTTATTTATTTATTGTATAAACTGAACCATATTATTATTTGTTTAAGTTGAGCTAGTAGAATATTTATTATTAACGCAGAGTAATTTTATTTGTCAATTATATGCATTTAGCTGAGCATAATCATTAACTGGGCTAGACACATTTTATTTTAATATTATATTTCACGGAAGTGAGGGTATCAATATATATATATATATAATTGTTACATTATTAATTATTAAAATATATATTTTTAATAAATGTATAGATAAAAATATGTATTGTGTGGAGTTTTCATTTAGAATTATTTTCTTAGAAAACTCTTTATTTAGGCCAGTAAATAAATTTGATTGTCTAAAGTACTAAGTAAAGAGTTTTCTAATTAAATAATTATGAATGGAAAAATATACAGGTTAAATATTTCCTTATATACATATTTAATATATTTAGCTCTATTAATCTACTTAAAAGAATTCTCTCTGATATTGATCTACCTTTTCTAATATCTTACCTAATAATTATTTGTACTACAACTTAATAGATTGTTTTTTCCTAGATGTTTTAAAAGCTCTTGGGAAGTCATTGTACAATATTTCTTGCCCATCTATTGTGACCATTTTTAGCCCTATTTTCAATTTAAAATTTTATTCAATCTTTACATTTTATGCTCTGGAATGGCAAATTAATATGTAAAAATTCATAGATCACAACTTATTTCTGATATTTCTATTGTTCGTACATTATAAAATCTCCTGAAAGACAATCCATTTTATTATTTACGTATTTCTTTTAATGATGTTGTAATTATTTATTTATTCTCTTCTTTATTTATTTGCATTGCATTAGTTTTTGTTAATACAGACATTTATTGATGTATATTTTACTGTATGAATAATTGTTATAATATTGCTTCATTATTTATTGCTAACGTTTTTTTTTTTATAAATTAATAATTATTTATATTATATACTAATTAAAATCTTTGCTTTTGGTTAAACAGAGATTTATTTCTAATTTTAAATTATTACACTAAAAACATTCTATTAATTGTGTTAATAATTTTATCATTATATTACGATCAATATTATTAAGGCGTTTTGTTGTATTTAAACTCATTTTGCCATTTATGATATTAAAGAAGAGAATGTAAGTTTATTTAAATTGCACTATTTACAGCAAAGATTACTTTTTACACAGTAATGAAAACTTGTTCACTCACTTTGAGACAATTGCATAATATTTGTCTTACACATAAATAGATTTTACATAAACAGTTATAAGTATATATGTATATAAATTAATTTGTTACTCATATATATATATGTATATATAGGGTATTTGAAATCAGATTTTTAAACACCCTTCAACTTTATGCACTATCTCATACAACTGATACACATGATCACACACATGTAGAAAAGATAAATAATCACCAATATATGTATTTCATGCTTAACCAGCACTCATCAGTTGGTCCATATTATCATCTCCCACACATCGATATAACCAGTGTTCAGTTTATATTAAGATAGTAAATATTCATACTTTAATGGATATGCTTCAATATACTCCAACCTCCAGCTTTTCAGCCATCCATATAATTGAAAATCTGATGATGAAAATCCAAATCCCTTTTTGATGCCAATATTATTGTCATGCTCATATTAACCTCAAGTCACTCTGACCCTTCATGTATAGGACCTTTTCCATTTAAATACATAAAAGAGTGATGGTCAGAATACAAGCTTGATGCTTAAATATTTGTAAATGTATTTAAATGGATAAAGTCATATACATGAGGGGTCAGAGTGACTTGAGGTTAATATGGGCATGACAATAATATTGGCAATAGCATGGAATTTGGGTTTTCATCATCAGATTTTCAATGATACGGATGGATGAAAAGTTGAAGGTTGGAGTATATTGAAGCCTATCCATTAAAGTGTGCATATTTGCTATCTTAATATAAACCATGCACTGATTATATATATATGGGGGGGGATGATAATCTGGACCAACTGATGAGTGCTGGTTTAGCATGAAATACATCTATCGGTGATTATTTATCTTTTCTATATTTATCTGCTCGTGTGTATCAGTTGTATGAGATAGTATGGATAGTTGAAGGGTGCTTGTTGTATGAGATAGTATGGATAGTTGAAGGGTGCTTGAAAATCTGACTTCAAATCCACTATACTTACAATTAAGCTCCAGATTTGTGAAGAATGCCTGGTTTTCAAATATATATATATATATATATATATATATATATATATATATATAACCTATGGTTATTGGACATTTTCATCAATTAATTGTTTCTCCTGCATGTTTATCATAGTGCAACCAGCTCCATTTTTGATTGCATCATTACTAACCAATGGAGATTACTCATGAAATTTTCAGATCTGTTGTAGATTGTATCAATCATGATAGATTAATTTTCATTGTCCAGATTGTGTTTTAGTATAGTTTCAAACAAGATCTTCCACATAGTACTAAGCTATCTTACTAAATAAAAAATGCACATAGCAGAATATCAAATCTGAGTGTATGATCATTCACAGGTATTGATTACTTACCTGATTATTTATTTATCTGCTTTCTCTTACATTAATTACTTTGTTAATTATCTTCAAATATTAATATGTATTATCAATAAGCACAATACGTAAACATTTATTTATGTTAAAAATAAATTTATTGTATATCATTGGTTTTGTTATGTACAGAAGTAAAAAATATGATTGAAAAATAAAACAATAGATTGATCATTATTAGACCTAATTGTTAAACTATTGTTACTCCACAAGTATTATATCAACAAGCTTCCCTATTTTGTTCATACATCTCACATTTGGTCTCATTCTAGGTCTTCTGTGATTACTTGGGATCGCATTTAAAATTTAAACTATTTATCCATAATAACTATATCAGTGATACTTCTTTGTTCTTTCATCCAAATATTTAGTTTCCAATAATTTCTTGTTGCTCCCAGCATGCTTCTTTCTAAAATTGTTTGAAATGTCCTGTACTTTTGGTTAAGTTTTTGTGTAACAAATTCATAGATAAGAAATAATGAAACACCTCTAGTAAAATATTTATCAAAGACACAGGTATGGTCCTTTTAATATTAAATTATTTCTATCAAAATCATTCCATTCATATTTCATTTTATGATTAATTTTATTCGTTATGTTTTTATTTGTACTAATAATCTTACCAATGTGTTTGTAGTTGTTAATTTCTTTTATATCAATTTTATTTAATTCTGAGAAAGTACATTCAATATTACCTTAAATTTTTAGTATTTATATTTAATCCTATTTTCTTATATTCATTTGACAACAAGTAAATTTCCTTAAGATCTGAATCACCTTTTTGCAAAGCAATTACAAGATTTGCAAATGTAGATGACTTAAAGAAATCTCCATATATTTTAGTCCCTTAATTTCCTGTCTTAATTCACAAAATATTCCTTGTGATACTACTGTAAAAAGTTTAGAAGATTATAAAGTCACCCTATTGTTACCATTTTATAAATATCAAGCAACTAGTATGTCTATATCATTAAGATGTTTAGCAAATAGATTTGTAGAATTTTTTCTGTTGCTTTACCTGATTTTTTTAAAGATGTCAGTGAGAATTTCAGTTTAATGGAAATCTTTCCTTTTCACAGATTTAATTGCATGCCTTACCTTCTCCTTTAAAACGTTGGAAATTCACAAGATGTAGCAGTAGTAAGGTTACTTTCTTTTCTTATTCTTATTTAATACTACATAATTTTCACACATTTCTTAATGTCATCAGTTATTTTGGTGTTTCATTCTATTTCATATTGTTGAAATAAGTCTCATATATTTTGGATTTTTTTTTTATTTCAACATCATTTATTGCTAAATCACATGTATAATTTTTATGCTATTATTTACTTTTTATATTAATTTTCTAGAACTCCAGATTATTAATTTTTCTTATTGTATCATTTTAAAAAAATTTGCATATTCCTTCTTTTTTAAATACATTCTATTGTCTCAGATAAAAAATTATTTGTGAAATGTCTGTTGTTTTTTTTCAGATGTCTTTTTTGTTAATCGTAATAAAATATCAGGTATATTTATACTGATATCAATTAAGTTTGAATCAGCTTCAAAGTCAGTCAACATTTTAAAATAATTAGCAAAATTTTATTTGCAATCCATTTGAGTATTACCGATGATTACTGTCATCAATTATCAATAGCATCTTATCAAATGATTTTCAACTTTCATTTTTCATTAACATATATCTTATATTTCACTAATTAATTTTCACTTTTTATGCTGAATGTATTAAGGACATAACAATCCTGAAATATTTTTTTTCTGTTAATTGAAATACAATCAAATTATGCTGTCTTTTCATTTGAATGCTACCATGTCCATATCACTTAGCATTTTATTTAAAAAAAATAATTAATAATATATTTTTTTTCCTGCAATTTCTACAACTGTGGTCTCGGTCACTTCTGCTACTCTATCCAAATTTATCCACAGTACTTTCATCTTGAATCATTTACCAATTCTAGAATTCAAATCTCATATAATAATTTTAAATGTTATTTGTTTTGGTAAAAGGCAATTTGTATATTTATTTAAGTTCTGCAGTTTTTTTTCATTATAATGAGAACTTAAGCATAAATCCAAATTATGTGTATTTGGTATCTTCCATTTATTTGAATAACTAATTCTTGCCATTCTATCTGATAAATCGTCAATCTCCATACAATATTAGTACTTCATTCCACGTGTATTTTTAAATATTTGTGTCTTTGTAGAAAAGCACATACTCACTTCTCAATTAATTGTCACTTCATATTTTTTTCTATCTTTTCAAAATCCAATTTTAGAAGCCAAATACTGCCTTGATTGGTGATTTTATTGCATTTTGGAAGTAAGAACCAAAATATCTTGTCTCTCATGTTTTCAAGTAATTTTAAAAAAAACATTTACAAACACACATTCATTTTACCTTCAAAAAAAATTCACCTGTTGCTTTAGTTAAGAACAATCAGGTAATCAGGAAAAAAAAGTGCACAATGTTTCTTTGTCCTAAACTTAGTGATAAAATGCCAATGATATTTGCATGCTAACAGTTGAATACTCCTATGTAACAAATCTGTGTTTTTATCTTATAAATAATCCTGTGGTATTAGCATCAGAAATAGTAAGAATGTATTGAATAAACATTAAGAATTTATCCTGATTACTTCTTTTAAGATCTATTTGCTTAATTTCTAGTTAAAATATTTACCTTATATTGCATATCACTAGTGAAGGATAAATTCCTGCAAGATTTTTTAATCTTTTTATTGTAAATGCATGCATATCAAGTTGTTTAGCTTTAAAATGGTTATTGCATCATGAAGAATTAAACATGATTAAAAGTGTATTGTAATATTTTATCATCAACTGAAGAATCACAAAATATATCATAGACTTTTTTTCTATGTATAAAGGAATTTTATAAAATATTACTTATATATTTATACATTTGAAATACATGTATACTATATACCTATAGTTTAATTGTAATTATAGGAGATTTGAACACAGATTTTCAAAATACCTTCACCTATTCATTCTATCTTAAACCACGAATACACATGAACACACACATATGAAAAATAGCAATGATCTCCATTATACATATTTCATGCTGAACAAGCCCTTATCAGTTGGTCCAGATTATTTCCCACTCACATATATAGTCAGTGCTTAGTTTATATTAAAATAGAAAATCTTCAAACTTTAATGGATATGTTTCAATCTACTCCACCCTCCAACTCTTCAGCCATACATATACCATTGAAAATCAGATGAAGGAATGTCCTACCCAAATCCTATATACAAGGGTTCAGAATATCTTAAAGTCAACATGAGCATGATAATAATATTGGCATCAGCATGGCATTTAGGCATTCCATCATCAGATTTTCAATGGTATGAATGGCTGACGGGTCAGAAGGGTGAATAGATTGAAGCCTGTTCATTAAAGTTTGAAGAAGGCTGTTAAACACCTAACAATTACCATTAGGTCACTTCATTTTACCATTCATGCTATAAATCTAAAAATTTTATCAGACACAGTCTAATTGATAAAGACAGAAGTCAGAAACTGGTTTGGAGAGTGGAATTTAAATATAATAAAATGGTTCTAATTTCTGATTACTTAAATTTACAATAGATGTCGCGATAATAAGAATCGGCTACATGTTTTCTCCTTTATGCAACGAATTAAATAACTTGTGACTATTAAAACACATTAGTTTAATTTAATCGTAATATTATATAACATATATTAATAATATAATCATGAAAACATGATTTTAACCAACTGCAGAGAAACGATTGTTATTTTAACTGTTAAATCTGAATGTATAGGGCTCAAGATCAACCGTATGTAAATATTTTTACTTATACTGCCTTCAATATTTTTTTATGTCAGTATTTTCAGTAAACATTTATATCATACAGATACACAATCACATACGAACACATATATATAAGTATAATAATCTTCTGTGAGAATTTTATTTTGTTTTTTATTTTTATTTTTTACTTTAGATCCAATTTGAATTTCAGGTAAATAAATATTTGTTTTTCTCTCACATTTTGAAATCGGATACGAAAGCAATTAAGGTTTTTTTTTATACATATATACTAAAACCTACATGCAATTGTAATTTCTTTTAAGATATATATATATATGCGTTTAAAAACATAACTATAATATTTATTTTAAAGATATAAAAAGTCTTATAGCAATTTTTTTTAAGATAAATTTTAAAAAATTTCCAGACATTAGTCAGACTTTTATTTATTGTAGATATCTAAATCATAACAGATCAAATAATCATTGTACTATTATTAAGGTAAAAAAAATACTAAAATAGACTTTAAATATATAATACAGAAATACTTCTTATGCCAAGTATACTTTCAATGTTTTCCTGTCACATTCATGGTTAGTTCGCTGAGGGGCATAAATTTGTGTTGATTTAAATGTTGACTTTCGGTGCATTTTATATACATTTTTGTGTAATGAGCCATGCCTCCTTTATTTTATATTGTGATCGTTTCTTTATTCACACATAATTTTGACAATTCTTCGATCACAACTATGGCTATGCTCTATTTCATAATTATGAAAGATAGATGAATTAATAGTTTAGGCTTAACCTTACATTTTTTTATATATTAATAATGGGTAACTTGCTATTTTACTAAAAATTATCAAATAAAATTATAAGTTGTCCAAACATTCACCATAAACATTCATTTGTAATTTTGTTTATTTATTGTTTTTCACTAGGTAGTATTGAGATAGCTGCAGTGATTTTTCTAAAAGCTATTTTATTTTTTTACAGTGTATATTATGCTACTTTAATAATGACTAAATGACTGTTAATCAATCAAATTTAGTTCCAGCAATTGTCAGATTTTATTAGTAAGACAGTTTTATTTTTTTGTTTATGAAGATCATGTTTCTATTTTGATATTAACAAACCAAATTGTTAAAAACATTTAAATTAACTAAAATATAAATAAAATATTGGACTTAAAACTAAAATATAAATTACTAAAAATAAAAATTCCTGCTATTGTAATAAAGGAATAAATTGTAAATTTTTCCTTATTCTTTTAATGATGCTTTTCTATTTAAATTTAACTTTAATTTCAACTAACCACCAGCCTTCTTCAGATATTTTATTGTAAGAAAAGTAGAACTATGAGGAAGATCGATGGGTAGTTAAAACTGGCAGAACATTTAAAATACAAGTGAAGGGTATAATTTATAAAAGTATTAAAATAAAACAATACAAAAAGAATGGAAGAGTATTAAACATGATATTATTGATTTAACATGCAATGAAGTATTGCAAAATAATTTTAATTGATACAGATTTAATTAGATTCAATATGGCACCAATCCAAACACTGATATCTATTGTCTATCTTTCTGTTAATATTGTTCAACATTAATAAACTTAAGCAATTTTTAATTACTGTGAAATTGATATGAAAATCATTAATATCTACAAAATGATTCTTCTGATTAATATTAAAGTGATTGAGGTTTTACTGGATTTTTCTCTTAAAACACTTTTTATGGTGCTTTGTTTAGAAAAACAATTTGTATAATGAATATTTTGGTTAATGTCTTACATAACTGTTTTCAGATAGAGTGTTTCATTAAAATAATACTATTACAATGTCCTATATTAACTGATAATATTATGTGTCTTAGTGTTTTATTTGAACACAACATATTTAATCATTAAAAGCCAGTCAAAACCTAGACAATTCCAATATCATTAACAATTAACAATTTCAAACTGTTGTCAAGGCAACCTCCTTTTAACAATAAATTTGATATTACATCTTTATTGTTAAAGGGAGGTTGCCTTGACAACAGTTTGAAATTGTTGAATGTTAATATTATTGGGATTGTCTATGTGTTGACCGGCTTTTAATGATTTCTTACAAATCATTTAGCCTTGAATATTATTATACTTCTTGTTTAAATAACATATTTAATAAATGAGATTTTAAGTTAATTTATTGGAATATACTTCAGTGCAATTTTGATCTGTTTCTAGATTGAGGTATAATCTGTTTAATGTACATATTTTATTTAAATCTTGTATTCACAATCTTTAGCCTTGTTCATTTAAACTTCAGTTTTTTCATGTTCTCCTACTAATTTATTTATTTTTTAAATAATTTTGTTTCTGACATTTTATTAAAACTTTATTTTTACCATAATATATATTTTGCCAATACCCTGGCCCTAGTAATTATTTTCAATCTTCAGCAGAAAACATTTAAATTTAGTTTTTGTATATATTTTTTAAATTCTTTAACAATACTCTAGTTAATTTTTTTTCTAGGTTGAATTTGTTTATCAACCCTCTCACAAACATTCAGTGTTTCAAATTGAATGTTTTATTTTTAACCACTCCAAATTGCAGTATCCTGCCTCTTTCTTACATTTCAGCATTTCTGATGTTTTTCTTTGCCACACACATCAACGTAAAATATATGATAAAATGTTTATTACTTATCAGAAAATAAAAAAAAAAAGACTTTATTTGATAGGTATTGTTATTTATTACTGAAATAAATTTTAAATCTTCACATTTTGTTTCTGTAAATATTAAAAAATGAGACAGCAATCATAACAAAGACGTTATATGGCATGTTTTTAGAAAGATTATTTTCAGTTTATAAAATCAATGAAATATTTTATTATTTTTAAACATTTAAGACATATAATTATTTATTTTTCTTATATCTAATGAATTAATATAGTTCACTGGAAGAGAGATGTTTAAATTTTTTGAATATTTATTGCAAAATATACGATATTTTCTTTACTCATAAATAAAGTAGTTTGTTTACATCTTAGCTTGTCTTCTAATTTGCTTCAGGCCATGTTTACGTTAGTTGCTAATATAACATATTTTTGAAAATAAAGTATTTTATGTCAAAATAAGTTATTAATTAATTTATATTTCTTGATATCTAATAAATATAGTTCACATTATTTATAAAAAATATCTAAAACCATAATAAATTTGCAAATAAACACATTTCAATGTCTTAAATGTCAAATGTTTTACAGACATGGCAAAAGACATTGACCAAACATGTCAGGGTGGTACTTATGTCTATTGTAATAGTGGGAATTTTGATTTTTCCACCTTTTGATGCACTTTTCTCAGGAAAAAAATTACTATAGTAAAATATACCATTTTAAATGCTTTTTAACATTTAATACTTACAAAAAAAATCATTAGGGGTGAATTGGCCAAAAGATGAAATAATAAGAGTTTACTCTTCAAAGAGTTAAAATATTAATTTACTAAGTTCTAAAAATTAAAATAAAGTTAGAAAGTTTTAATAATTTTATTTCTTCAAAAAAAACATTATATTGCTTTTGTAAACCTATCACAAATGGTTATTGATATCTATCACTTCTTAAGATAATACTTTTTAAAATTGTACTGGTAATGTATCTGAAATAAGCTTTATTGTTCCACATATTTTGGTGCTGTTACAGTATGATGGATTCTGAAATTCAAGATCTATTGTGCATGTCTTTAGCACTTCGGAACTTGCTTTAATTTTTATATAGCCTTTTGAGCAATAAATCAATTGATTAATTAATTAACATTTTTATTATATTTATGCCTACTATAATAATGTCAGACTTTTACACTCAAAGTTCATGGATAATAACATGAATCTGTCAGATATAGTACACAAATTTATTATTAATATTTTTTACCATTTTATCTACTTACCAAAATAATACCAATGGTATTTAATATTTTGTTAAAATGATTTTATAAAAATAAATTATTCCCTTAATTACCACAATTGAAGTTTTTTTCAAAATAAAATGTATATTAAAGGAAGTTTGCTACATATTTCAATTAACCATCTTATTGAAATGAATTATGAGAATATCAGTCAATTTTCTTTGTCCTATTGGACTTTTCAACGTTCTTAGAACATGTGCATATTTTAATAATAGTTATCTTTATTCTACTCAAAAGAATTTACCCTAAATTGAGTAATCAGTGGATTAAAAAGGGTGTAAAAGAATAATATCTCTATTTCCAAATCACTTATTTGTTTTTGAATTCATCAGGAAAAAGTAAAATTCAAAGTTGAAATTCATGCACATCTACATCCAAATAATTTATTGTTCAGATGTTCTGAGAAACAATCCAAACATTGGAAGTGACAATGATGGGCTGAAATTTATGGGCATTGAAGAGCCTTCCATTCTCCCATTGCACCAAAACAGAAAAAAAAAACAAAGTAAATAATTGAAGAACTTATTTCTTAGGAGATGATAAAAAAAATCCAAGCACTGAAAGTAATATTGTTGGAACCATAATCCATGACCATTTACTTCAGAATTTATTAATCTATTATTTGATATTTGACTTAGGGATATTTGATAGGTACCATGAATAATTCTGGTGCTTGCAAGCATGAAAACTTCTTATGAATGTCTGGACAATAAAACCATATAGGTTATTTTGTCTTGTGTGGTTTAATACAAAGGATAAAGCATCCAAACTGAGAATTGGAGGTAACAGGAATGATTCAAGCACTGAATTTATCATAGTTAAACTTCTTATGAACTCCTGAATAATGAAGACATATGGCTTTTTTAGGCTTTCACAGTTTAGCACAATTAGTAGGGTATAGAACATGGAATTGGGATATCCCATAATCGATTCTGGCACTCACAGTTGTGATGTTTAATCTTATTTAAACATGATCCATTAGAATTATTATTTCTCATTGAATTATTTTTTTCAAAAATCTCAAAACTGATTATTTTTACAAATTTCATTAGTCAGACATTTTCTTTTACATTTTTATCATTTCCTTATAGTTATTTTAAATGTACTACTAAAAAACCAAAATCTTCTAGTATACATCAAATCCAGTTTTGTCTTAGTTAAATAATTATTTTCTATTACACTTTATTGAACCTCCTATTTTTGATATGCTTCTTTTGTATTCATTCAACAAGACCAATAGTCCAAGCAAATGTACCTTGAATCCAACCATGCACAAGATACATATGTCAGGACAAGGATGAATTCTAACCTATTTGCCTAAACTATTGCCTCTCTGACTAATGGATAACGTTTGTGATGACACTAGCAGTGCTTGGTTTTATTCCGTCCCAGCCGGAGGTCATGGTTCACAAAGAGACTCAAAATAATAAAGGGTTTATATGAAAATTTAATGATTTAATGGATTCTGATGATTGCATAATGGTACAGATATGATTTGATTTATTATTAATGGTTTGAACCATAATAATGATAATTCTTTATGGCAACATTACGCAGAAGTGAATTTAAATCAAAGAAATATTTAAAGAAGTAGAGTGATTAACCTTAGAGGTTGGGAGTGATGACAAACTAAGCTTATTTAAAATAACAATATTATAGGAATTTATTAAGGAATTTAGTACAAAATAAGTTAAGTCTTTGTTTATACAACTTGGTTATTTTCTTTAATTCGTTTTGATGCGGCATTGACAAACAATGTAAAAGTTTGTTAATTGGTCGGCCAAAAACCAATTAGCAATAAAATATTATTAGCCCTTTTCAAGATATTACAAATAAATCTGTTATATATATATTACAAAACATTAAAAATGGGCATTTAAAACACTATTACAGTTAAAATCACTTGTATATAATGAGTGTGGGAAGCAAAATAGTTCTTAAATAAATAATTGACAATTATACAGTCAGATTTAATTAATTACGAAATTTGTTTGAAGGACATGCCATCATGTCAGAGATCATTTCAGGTTTGCTAAATAAAGATATAAAATGATGAAGAAGGCAGTATGCTATTATAGATTACAACAAAATAACTGAGGTCTGTTATGAACCTCTGGGTGGCTTTACTAAAAAAAATTCCTGATATGTACAGATAGATAAGAGAAATGTTGGCCCTCCAGCCAAAGCATGTCTCTGAACAATAACAAAATATTTTGGGTGTGCTGAATTTCCCCATACACATCTTAATGTTAATGCCTGAAACGAATCCCTTGGTATGAACTATGTCTAGTTTGAGGGAGTGTGAAAGATTGGAATGGTCATAGTTAAATTTCCGAAGGTCCTGAGAAGTAAGTAGCAAAGCAAAATAATAATAAATGAATGGTTGTAGCTATAAATACATAATGCCTTAGACATATATAGGTAGATAATGTATCACTAACAAAATTATAACTTAAATCCTGATTAAAATAATCGGCTCCCTGACATCAATCAATGAATTATAAATTATATTATAAAAAGAAAGGTAAGAATTAGAACTAAAATATAAATTGTTTTCCACACTTTTATTAATAAGTTATTAAATAGTTTATCAAAGATTACAAAATAAGACTGTCTTTTAATTAACATAGACGGGGCATTAATATCAAACTCACTTCTGATGAAGTTTGACAATATAAAGCATAATAAATTGTAAATCATAATTTTAATATTTTCTGACAAATAAAATATGTGTATGAAATATATATTGATAAAATTCTATGATAAATGTGCTGTCAATGATTTTCTTTCAAGATATACATTTTACAGAAATTGTAAGAGGTTTAGCTAATCGATTTAATTACGAGAGTAATTTTAAATTGGAAGTAATAATAAGATTTTTAAAATAATTTCAATCATAAATAAATTTAAAATGAATTTATAATATAAAAGGTACAAAACTAAACAAGCTTTTCTACTAATTAATTTATGGGAAGTAAGTGTCCTGTAATGATTTTGACTGGAAAATTAAGAGGGAGAGAATTTAAAGTTAATAGCTCATTGAATTTCATACTTGGAAATTTCAGTAAATCAAATATTCTAAATAAACCAACAAAATTAATTTAATTTGCCACATCAAAATAATGTAAGATTTTATAAGAAATGATATTTTAAATTTAATAAAATTAAAAGACGCATTTTAAACCAAGCCATATAAACATCACACAGATATATAAAATATACATTAGTATTGATTTGGAAAACAAGTAAAATGGAATCAATGGCTTGTGGCGAATTGTGGACGTTACCTCAAAATCAATCAGTAGGCATTCCATGGCTGGAAACAGACATTTATACAGTCAGATTATTTGCAGGCTTCCTCGACACAGACAGTCTTCAGCTAGATGTTTAAGCACTGGAAGGGCATGGATGAGTTGGTGGAACAGACCTCTGAGAAGCAAACGACCGATCTTTTCACCCGTCATTTCTTTAGGCACAATGTATATACAGATTAATCACTTCTCTCCAGTAAATTCAATAATAATTCTCAATTATCAAAGATCCACTATTTATGTGATCTGGCTTTATCTAAAGGATTAAATCTACACTGACCTCCACCAATTGTAATTGCTCTAAGCAGTTCTGTGAGGTTGGTGCCTGCTTTGGAGGGAAAATCTCTAACTCTGCATGAACATGCCCCAAGGGTTGATTTGCTAATTAAAAAAACAACAACAACAAGCATATTAAGTTTATCAGTCATTGTACTAACAAAATCTATTTAATTAAGGTTTAGATTAACAAAAATGTAGATTTAATTCAGAAAATTTTAGGAATTTGGTACCATGACTTTCAAACATATTTGACATAAACTTAAGCAGAAATTTACAAAATATTCCTTAAAAATATTACATTGTTTAAATAATTGATTCTCAAGTGTACATTGATTAAAAGATAAATATAAAATGTTACCCACTAATTAATTGAAGAAAATGAACTTTAATAAAGAATTTGAAATATTTGTAACATTTTATAGATATCTAGGATTCAATTCAATTTAATAAAATAAACACAATATACATTTTTACAAATATAAAATAAATAAACTAATATAAAAAGGTTAGTTTTAATTATAAAATAAGATTAATGAAATATAAAAGATTATAATATTGATTAAAATATACTACCATCTATTATGAGATGAGTGTCAGTTAATAAAGATTGGGTTCAAACCCAGACTAGTGCTGATGACATTGGCACTAGGTGAAGCAGGAATATGTACTATATTTTCAGCTTCACTTTCAATTCATGTTTTTTAGATTTCATAATTTTATATATTTAAAATATATTGTCATGTTTTCACTAATAAGCACTAACTGAATATTTTCTGGAAAGATTTATGGAAATTATTAAAAACACTTAATTAAATTTATTAAATTTTTGAAAAAGTTACATTACTTTGTTCTCTGTTTTCGGCTTAAAATTTTTTTATTAAAACATATGGGGGCAACCAAATCAAACAATTTTATCAAAAAGTTGGAATAAATACCTCACATATAAAATCATTATGAACATATTTAGAGATGTTTTTTATATAATTATGAGGATGTGACTATTATTTATATTCTTATAAATTAAAAGATATCTCTGAAAAAAATGTGCTCCATGAACATTGAAGGGTCAGCACTATTTTGAGTTTTTTTTCTACAAAATTGATTTATTTCATTGAAATTGGAGCAGACTGACATTTTTCCAAATATTTTTTAAGTCTAATGAAGGTAATTTTAAATTATCTATATGAAATCTGTTATCACTTAATAGATAGTAATGAGATGGAAGAATGAAATAAGATGACCTAGGTGATGGAAAAATCATCATCAACCACAGTCAAACAAGATTTAAACTTTAAAATTCAATTATCAAAGTCTAAAGTATTAAAGTAATAAAAGTATTAGAAGAATATTTAATATCAAAAATATATAAGAAAGGTTAACTATTCTAAAGAGCATGAGATCCTGAAGTCCATGAGATATGCCAGTTAAACTCTTTAAAATAACTAAGGGTATCATTAACAATATATATCAAACAGCATTATCAATATAAAAGTAAAAATCAGTATAAGTAAGACTCAAAAAAACATTTATCATCATTAATGATTAATCAAAATACATCAATACCAAAAATCAACAGTCCATTTTGTGATTAGATTGGAAATGGATCTTCTGTAGACCAGGCAAACTATTTAGCCATTGCCAGCTGGGTCATTTATTTAAACC
Organism: Epiperipatus broadwayi; assembly: GCA_028023455.1. Taxonomy (NCBI): domain Eukaryota; kingdom Metazoa; phylum Onychophora; class Udeonychophora; order Euonychophora; family Peripatidae; genus Epiperipatus; species Epiperipatus broadwayi. The sequence continues at coordinate 68,148 of JAQFVV010013049.1, read as the reverse complement.
ATTAATTTGGATGCACAAATTAAGTACTCAACCATTAGAATACATAAAAATCAAAACAATACTGCTGTAACATTAAAGCATGCTGTTCATCATCAATGCTCTGGCGATTTAGTGCCATTAGTGCACTGTCCAACTATACAGTTCATTTCTAACACTAAACTAAAATAAAATGTAGAGCAAGGGCTTTAAGTAATATTATCTTAGCACCAATCTAGAATCAACTAGATGCCCCTAAGCACGAATATACATTCCCATTCTTATAATAAACCATTATGCATGAATCTAACTCAGAAGAATACAAGCTTATAATAACTTATTTCATGTAAACTTTAATGCAATTTTTTTAAAAATAAAACTTTTTTATTTTCCTGAAAGTTTTAACTGTCCAGCAGTTGTCATCAGAGTTTTTTCAAAGTTCCCCTGCTTTTTCAAAGGAAGTTTGGAAAAGCTCTGATGAAGACTGCTGTACAGTCGAAACTGTCAGAAAAATAAAGAAGTTTTAAAAAAAATTGCATTAAAGTGTATATAAAATGAATAAAAGAATGTACTTTTAATATGTAAGAATACAAGCTCTGTTACTAAATGATGACCCCAAGATGATGCAACACATTTTTAACAACTAAATACAAGTTTATTAACAATAATAAAAAACAAAATAAGGTCTTTATAATATAGCTAAACACATAAGCCTTCTGATTTTGATTATTATACTATAATGATTATCACATTGTGATTTATATGTGATTCACAATATGCAAGTTATTACACAGAGTTACTGTAACAGTCAGAAATGTGTGATTCATTAACATAGTGCAGAATTTGACCACCACACAGAACTGCTGCAACAACTAGGTAGCAAAGCCAACAGTAGTAATAAATTTGAACATATTTTATGGGTGCCACAATACAATCTAAAAACTAATGCATCTGATGCTACATTAGTAAATACTACTTTAGGCATGGCAATCAGGGAGATGCAAAAGATTCAAGAATTTATTTTTGAGTTAGCCAATAATAACACTAATATTAAACATTTATATTTTACAGAATCAAGGAAATATTATATTGAATGGCTATTGACTAAATAAAGACATAACAGCAGATGTATAGTTTGAAATTATTTATTTAAAACATTTTATATTAAATCCTCTAATTAATAATATTTTATTATATTTAAAATCTCAGTAGCAGTATTTCCGATACTATTATACTTTACAAAGATATACATTTATTTATTTAAAATATTTTATACGAAATCATTTAACCAATAATATTTTGTTACATTTAATATCTCAGTAGCAGTATTTCCGATACTGTTATATTTTACAAAATGAGACATTTATGTGGCTGATATAATCTAGCTACCTAAATTTTTGAGCAAGTATTTCACGACCATGCCTTTGGGATTTATATCTTTGCAATGCAAGCATCTAAAGTAGAATTAATAATAGTAACAGTGGCCACATATTTATTTAATTAAAGAAGATATTTACTAATTACTATAGACAGACATTTATTTGAGAGTGAATTATGTCACTAATGCAGAGACGGAGTTATATGTTGATTAATAGAATTAATAAGAAGAAACACGTGGTACATCTAGAAAGGTGATATGAAGGTGGCAGTATATTGTGAATGTGAAGCCATGAATGAGTTTATAACAATGGGCTGGCATTTGCCGTAGGACCAAAGAGTTAAGGTGTCACATAAGCATAACCAGGGGCAAGTGTTTCATGCCATGATTACTTCCTAGTTGCGTGACAGTCGTCAAGTCTTACGGGAACATTTATTTGTCTGCTTGTGTAGGATGACTGGGATTAATTTCAATCCTATACAATCTGGAATATCCAAAGCTTCTAATAGGTCATCATATCTCCAAAACATAACACATGTATAATCTATAGACTATTCTGTTAAGATTTAAATACAATTTATAACTCAGCCCTATATCATCAACATTTAATAAAGAACATTTTTGACTCTCAAAAAAATGTGATTTACAGAATTATCACTTAAAAACTTAATAAAATATAAAACAATAGGTAAGCTGGATGAGTATTAATAACTAATATGTCAGCCATTTGCTAAGTAGGAGACCCCTGCATTACAATAAATGAAGCATTGAATGTGTGTTGATTTATATGAAAATATTAAGTAATTTATAGAAATAAATATTAATGAGGATTTGCAAAACATGCATCCACTGTGTCAAGCAATCATGGATTTGCATTTAGAAAATTATGAAGATTTCTGAGCTGACCAGCCAACAGGAGATATATAACAAAATATATTTCTAGGTGGCTAAACAAAATGGCACCCATTTTGATTAAATCTATATTTTAATTTGGTGAGGTCCGGTCAGAAATCTTATGAGCATGCTATAATTAAATAATAAAAAAATGTAAAGTTTGAAATACGTACCCAAGAAAAGATAGAATTAGGCAAGCTAGATTATTAAAGAAATTTATATAATAAATTAATAATTTAATTCATAGTTTTACAAATTAGATTTTTACAAGTTATATAGATAGTGTGCTATAGTGTATTATTTAGAGTACTCTAGGTCTTGAATACAGATATATGTTTTATGAAAAGTTTTCAGATTCAGTAGCAAATTGTTCATGATTTCAGAAGTAGCAGTTCTTTCCAGCATTTATATTATTCATTGATTTTAACAGCAGTAGCAGCTTTCTAATTGTTTGGGCATCAGATCTTCTTGGTTCATATTATGGAGGGCAATGGGAAGGTTTGGCATACAATAGACCATCTCTGGGAGGAGAATAGTCTGGACACTTTCTACTCGAACATACTGTGCTGGGTAAATTAATTTATGACTTCTGGAGACTCTCAACTGATCGAGAGAACTGCTAAAGTTTAACTAAAAGTTCTGAGAAAATTCAAAATGTTCTCCTTTCTTTTATCTTATCTTTTTACTTTTGTTCGATTTTATTTTTGGACCCACTCATTTGCCCCGAGGATAATCAATACATTCTTGTAAGTTTAATTTATACAGAAAGCTGCATTTCTATTGTTCAAATTTATTTTTACATTTACATTTTGTAATTAAAGCTTTTAGGGAATTTTTCTTTTTAATTAATCTATTATCTCTCACCGACCGTTACTTTTAAAAATTAAAATACAAAAGGGAATATACAATTATTTTTACTTTTACTTAAATTACAATCAGAATTTTAAAATTATTATTAAATATGAAATTTAAACACAGCAATAAATAATGAACTTTATAATTTAAAATAAATTGTTAAAATTATATATTTTTATATAACTAAATGACAAATACAAATTACATCATTTATTTTTGTTTATTGCTTTAAATTTTGTAATCGAAATGTGTGTGTGATTATGGTGAATTTTACATATATTGATACATTTTTATTATTGCTACACACACATTTCGATACCAAAAAAGTTTAAATTTGGGTAGGATAGAGTGGTGAGTGAGAGACGATAGAAAAAGGTGAAACTTAAGATTTGAATGTGAATCTTACTGTTTCATTACATACATGTTTCATTAGGCTTTCTTAATACATAATCCACACACAGACATATGGCTGAACATATTTGAATTGACATTTAATAATAAAATAAATGATTAAAATTTTATATATAATTGTCTGTCTGATACACATTGGTATTTGCAATAAAACATTGGTATTTGCAATATAATTGACATACATACACCCATACATGTGTGTGCATGTAATTTCTGAACATAACTTACCATAAAATAACATGTTTAGATGTCAATTTTAAATGAGATAAAATAATAATAAAAATGATTACATTTTACATATACGTATTGGTTAACAAAATTAAATTTGAGCTTATTACATTGTGATTTACATATATGTTTCAATAGGTTTACATAAAATACTTACACAAATCACACATCATAGCTGTCTAACTTATTTATTATAAAATATTGTTATAAATGAAATTTAGTTTTATGGGCTAGTCTTAAAGTGGGTCAAGAACATAAAAATATCAACAGAATAAATCAAAGTTAACATACCATGAGTTCTTCAATACAAAATCCATGAATGATATAATCAACAATCCATGTAACACCAAGGAACTTTCCAGTAAGCTATTATTCCTACAATAAATCATGACTAATTCAATGTCTTTGCAAACTAAACTAACTATAAGCTTATAATATGGATGGAGAAACATTCACAGTTTTATTATTCAAGGAACTTTCATTTATGCCTAATTGGAGAATGGAATCATGAACTATTTCAATTAATTATTTGATTACCATTATTATCTGGATGAGTGTGTATATGTTATTTCCAATTTATTAATAATTCTCATTTAAATATTTTAATTTGTCTTAATAAAATACTTACCTTCAATATCAATTTTCCTTGTATGTTCTTAATTTTAGTTTATTAGATTTACTATTAAAAACATTGTTTTAAAAAATGTATAAATTATCTATGCCAATATAATAGTTTAATTAAGTGAGAACAAATGCAATCCCAATCTTACATTTAGTTATTTGTTTTGAATCATAATGAGAAGCAACAAGAATCTGTGGATCAACTCTGGTGCCCTCTTAAATAATTAAATCACTTATTACACAAAATAAAAATATTAGGTGAGTTAATCTGGAAATGTTATCATGTTCTGTGAAGCTTTCTATACCCACAATGAATAAATATAGATATAACTTGATTATATATATTATACTTAATGTTTTCACGGTTATATGATGTAGATAAATTATACTTTTGGGATATACCTGTTTTTTTCCTTGGCCTTTTGTGGATCCCTTTTCAGGTTCTTTGAAAAAACTTGCTAACAAAAGGACGGGCAAGATAAGAAAGGTTCGTTCGCTTCACAATATAGCTTTCAAATTTTTTTTCCTCAGTTTTTTACCTGTTATTTTAAGTTAATATTGGATAAAAAGAGAGGTTTCCACTAGTAAATTGTGCTTCTCGTTCTATTTAAACCAGTGTCTCTTTAATATTTCATTGTTCTCTCTGGTTCTTAAATCTATCTTTCCAAATTAGCAGTTTTTTTGTTTGTCAAAATTAGTTTGTTACAAGTTTCAAATATGGGAATATTTTAATGTTTTGGTGAAAATGTAAGAGATTGTAGGTTTTTAAAATTATGAATTTTTTAGTGTTTGTAGGTTTATTTTAAATTTCTAAATATAGTGATTTATAAAATTTATATTACCTTTAAATATGGAGTAAAATTTGTAATTTTTTGTTGAAAAGTTTTTATGTTCCTTAATTCTGTTAATTTGTCTATTAGGTTTTTGTAAGATTTATAAATTTGTTTAAGTATTTTGTTTTAGTTTTAAATATTTTTTTGCAGTGAAAAGTGGTCTTTATATTAAAAAAGATATCTTCTAGTGATTTTATGTCCCCTATGTAGAAAATTACTTTATTAAAAGAATTATAATTCTATCCTCTTTTTTTTTTTAGTTTATGTTATATAATTATATGTGTTTTTATTATAATTATTAAGGAATATTTTATAAGTTTTATTTTTGGAAAGTGTTCTTTATTAAATTATAAATAGTGAAAGTTTTTGTAGAAAAAATTGTGAGGTTGTAGAATTAAAATTAAGATATCTGTTTGTTGAGTGTTTTCTGTAAATGATATTGTGTTTCTTTTTTTTAAAAATTAAAAAAAGTGATATGTTATTTTCCCTTCATAGTAAATTTAATATTTGATTATTTATAAAGAAAAAATTTTAAAAAATTATGGTATGAAAAGTATCATCTCATATTTAAATAAAGGTTTTTTAGTAGATAATATTGTTAAATTATAAAGTATGAAGGGGAGCCTAAAATCTTTAATTTGTTTAAAAGTTGAATTAAAAAAAATTATTTTAAATGTTTTGTAAAGGAATATAAAATAGGTAAATATTGTTATGGTATTATATTTATTTTTAAGATATTAGTAAAATGAAAATAAAATAAAATAAATATTCAGTTTTATGTTTTTATTTTGAAAAAATTTTTTTAATTTTGAAGGAATTTTTGTAATGTAGATTGGGTAAATGAAAAGATGTGTGGGGTGCTATAGGTGAATGTGTCTAGGTTTATGATTTTAAAAAGTATTCTGTTTCTAATAATTATAATATATAATCATATGTAAGGCTTTATATAATTATACTAAAAGAAAAAAGAGGATAAATTGAAATTCCTCTTTTAATAGATAATTTTGCTTAATTAGGGGGTTATGTAAAATCAGTAGAAGATATCTTGTTTTAATATAAAGAATTTTTCTACTGGAAAAAAATTGGTGATTTTTTGTATAAAAAAAAAATACTTTTGGAATACAAGGAGTTTATGAAATTATGTTTCAGTGTAAGAGGTAGTGGGTAGTCTAATAGGAATTAATGTAGAATTAAGGAAATAAAAATGCTTTTCAAAAAATTAGAATAGTTTTTACTTCCCATTATTTAAAAATGATCAATAATTTTAAAATAAAAATATTTAATTTGGAAAGATATGATTTAAAAATGGAGAGTAAATAAAATATTAAAGAGATACTGGTTTAAATAGATGATAAATATTCCAGTATGTGGAACCTCTCTTTTATAATATTAACTTAAAATTAACAGGTAAAAATACTGAGGAAAATAAACATTTTGTAAGCTATATTGTGAATTGAACTGGAATCTCATTTCTCATCTGAAAGTAGTTATTTGTTAAGATCTAATGGTTTTTCTTTAAAAGTTAACTGAAAATGGGTTGTATTGTGAAATATGGTCAATGGAAAAAGAAGTATATCCAAAAAGTTATAATTTATATATATATAAAATTAAATAAATTCTAGAAATGTATGTAGATAATTATCAATTATTACAGTGATAAATTTAAAACAATATTTATTACTTTGGTAAGCTAAGATTTTGATATGGTATATATTTGTCAAAGTATGACTAAATTGAATATTAGCACATCCTCATGCATATAAATGTACACTAATGAAGATGATAAAACTCAATTGGTATAAACTGTGGATTGTCAGTTTAGCATTGTCAGATAGTATGGAATAACATGGAAACTTAAAATCAAAAATCACTCAGCATGCTCATTTATATAACTATGCCATAGTTCACTATTTATAAACCATAAAAAAAAAACATGGTCATTCTTTTGAAAATGATGGCACTATTTTTTTTTGCCATAAAAATAATAATAATAAAGAAAAAGTAAAAGAATCAAGTCTCATAGTTGACTCAAAGAACACCATATATATAAAGGACGGTAGCATTTCTCTTTGCAAGCACCGGTCATTTATTCCAAAAACATAGTCAACTATTAACCCAATTTACAAAAGCAAATAAGAAATGTATTATAATCAGTGACATGTTGAATGTGTGTTTATATGCATGAGGATGTACTTCTATATTTGATAATATTTATTTTAGCCATCATGCTCTGACAAAGATACACCATATGGAAAGCCTGGTTTAGCAAAGTAATAAATTAACAGACAGACAGCAAACATTAAGCTCACGAAATTGTTGGAAGGTTAGCCTTTCCAAGTGTTACTGTGCAAAGCCTATGAGCAAGCACTCCTAAGTGGATAAAATTTTTAAAGTTATACTTTACATATATCTAATTACTGTATTTATAAATAAATATTCAATTGTAAGATTATTTATATTGATTTGAAGAAATACAGACATCGAATTATAATATTATATATATATATATATATATATATATATATATATATATATATATATATATATATATATATTAGCAATATAGAAGAGATAACATAACCTAAGGAGGATTAAAAAGAAGAGAATCTTAAATGAGTGAATAAATCCTCTTATTATAAATTAAAACGGATAATATTTATTTGTTGAAACAGTTGATACATCATTTATAAATTGAACCCTATTTATAATAATATATACTATAAAATATTCTCATTTGTGATGATGATCAAATCTAATATTTTTTAATCTTAAGTTACTTGCAGCTAGACTGTATAAAGTATTGATTAGATTTTCGATAACATCTCTTCTCACAGATAATAAAATAAGATACTAATGAGAAAGAATCTAATATGTTAAGGCTAACTTTATTATTTTCATCTATAATAATTTTAGTTGCTACCTCTTATAATTTTAGAAGAATATCCTGTCGATTTAGGTCCTAATTTTTTCCATACTTAATACATATTTCACTGTTAATCACAAATATCTAAAACGAAAAATCCTAAAAGTTACGTCAGAAAAAGTGAATATATTAATTTAGTAAATACCACCACAAAATATTATGGGATACAAGACTGAATATTAATTATAATCGAATATGTTTGTACTTAAAATCGGATTTATTAAGCTAGAATAAAATAATTATAAATATAATATTTTCTCTACAACAATTATAATTCCAAAAGAAATGGAGGTTGAAACAATATAATTAATCGTATTATCTGTATTAATATATTAAAATATTATTTTCTACTATCCATGCGTAAGATGAAATTAAAGTTTCGAATTATTACTTTTAACACTGCGAATGACAGATGGTTTTATTTCAATATTTAAAAAATCCACGAATAATAAAAATAACTAATGATTTGTATGTTTTCCATCTTTGCATACATTTTAGTATTTGTGGTAAATTATATTTACCGATTTACATATCAAACAAAATATATAATACAAGAAGAAAGCTACATTTTATATGAATAAAAAGAAAACTATTCTTTTTAACACCTTTTACAAAATTGAGTGAATAAAACATCATTACCAGTATTGTATGTGCGTATAGATTATTCATAATCCTCAAGTACTTCCAGTTAAATGAAAATTATCTTTAATAATCTTTTTATTCCAAGGTTCAGTATTATTTTGGGTGCATTCGGGTCTTTAATTAAATTGTAGATGCAAACACAATCAAATTTCAATATCTTTTAATTTTCCTGGATGGTGTTAAGAAACTTCTGAAGTTGAAAAATTTGAAAGTTAAATTAAAATGAATTCATTACGTGTGTGAATGTGCCTTCATATATAAACACACTCACTACAATATAAAATTTATCAAGCATTCTCACACACAGATGAATGTTTTAGATATACATTAAAATAATAAATTAAAAAATTTAATATGAATATTAATGTTTAACACCATTCAGAAATAAATAACTTAAAAAGGATATTTTATAAAGGTGGTGTGCATTAGCATTTTAATTGAAAATTTGGTAACAAATTATCTACTTTAAATGATTAAATTTTCAAAATCTGTAAGTTTAAATACTTTTAAAACTACTAACGGAGAAGTTAACTACGTTCTATTGATCCTTTTTTTTTCAAATCCTATATTTATAAGAAAATTATTCAAAATAAAGGAACTAAAATTATTTCATTTTTTTTTTTCCATTTTTATTCCTTTTTTTTTTTTTATTCCACTTCCAAATAAATCCTACCAAAATACTTCAAATTTTTTGATTATATCATGTGATTTTCAGAAGTCATATAATGTCAGCCAAATATTATATAAGGGCTGGCAAAATGTATTAAAAATCAATTAACTATAATATGCAAGATATATAATTTGTGATGGTCAAAGTATTATACCCATTGCAATTTTCCTGAAATACTTTTGTACTTTATTTCATTTCATGTTTACACATTATAGGTAAGATATGACAATTTTTAAATTTACAAAAATGAAATTACATTTGACATGTAAAAGGAATATGCACGACCTCTGGGATCTCTGCACTATAATACAATCATTTTGATACTTTGGCATTAGAGCTGCTATGGTATAATTCTGACAAAGTCAATCTCAGAAACAAATCTCTCAGTAATATCGAATTAAAATCATTTACAATCTTCTACATAGGAAAATAAATTATTTTATATTACTTACATGAAATTATTTAGAATTTTAAAAAAATATTTACTAACAACTTGAGACAATCTAGGAATTACTTTGACAGTGCAAGATGATTTGTAAGCCTTCCATACAATAATGTTTCTTATTCACAATTACAGTACAACCATTAAATTACAAAAGTATCACACTTCCTTATTTATTTGCACTCATTTTTATTTTACTGTTATCTTATATTGAATTTCAATTATGTTTAGTATTTAACCTTCAATAAAAAAATTGTTTTAACTCACATGATTAATGGAAAATAAATAGCTCAAAAAACATAAATTTGGCAAAATTACTTAAGAAATAACTTTTTATATATATTTTTGCCTAAAGATTACAAAAGTCATCAAGCATTGGTGGATGAGTGGTTAGCACAGCTGCCTTACAAGTAGTTGTACTGGGGTTTGCATCCTGGCTGATGCTTTGACATATAAAAAAAGATTACAAAAGTCTATCTAATGAATTATTATTATATATCATCATGCTAATATTTTTTAAAAAGTACTAAGCATTATTTTTCATATTGGTTTATTTCTTTAATCATAAAAAGTTCAACATCATTGACTTTTTACATTATACTTTATTATAATTGGTCATCATCATCAGTAAAATCCACCATGAATTACAGCTTATTGAAACATTATCTGTATAAAATTAATTGTTTTTCCTTGTACATGAAATTTTTTAATATTAAAAATGAATTATCAAATTTCTACAAAGATTCTATGTGACATTCAATGCTTCTACCAGACACGGAAAAGTAATTTAAACCCTTTAAATCACTTATATACTTATAAATCCTCCATGAAGTTGCTGATCCTAAATTTTTCCAAGCAAGTATTCCAATCATAACTATAAAGTTTATTGCTATAAGCATACTTTTTTCTGATGTTTCAATCATTTAATATATATGTATATAAGATATTAAGTAGAAAATTGTATAATATTAAATACTAGTAAAATGATAATCAAGTTAAAATTCAATCACTTCATGGTTTCAGTTATTACACAAACAGCCCTTATCAAGTGAGAAACAATCATGTTAACCATAACAGATTAACCATTCTCATAATTAGTTTTAGTAATTACTCTTGATATCAAATAATATTTATGATATGTTATATTTTATTCATTTTCACTTGAAAAGGTCTGCTTCTTAATAATTAAAATTTATAATAGTGGTGAAATTTTATTATAAGTATGTTATTTTACTGATATTTAACTCTTCCTGAAAACCATCCATGTCAGGATGGTCATGGCTTCAAATTGATCAGAAATCTTCAATTTTTGAGCTACGATAGTGTTTTATGCTTATTTTAAAGCTTACAAAAGTGTCATAAGATGCTGCCCTCTCTAACATTACTTTAAAACTAAAAAATCAATAAAATTGACATTCATGTTTCAACAATGGAAGAAGGCAGGCTTTCCTAGATGCTGATTTGCTGGTTCACATTTTAGACAATAGAAGAGCATGTGTCAATAATTTTCACCACTCCAATTTCTGTTTTGATTTTGAAAATGAAAATTAATGTCTTAGAAATATTTTTTATTATTTTTCATACTTATTATGAATTATTTTCATAAAATCATTCTGAAAATATAGTTGTTTTAGAAAAATAGTGAGATTTTAGTAAAAAAAATTGTATACTTTTTTCATGGACATAAATTGAAAATGAAGCCAATGCTAACAACAATTCTGACACCTGTCAACAATCTTCATCATGCCAAGCTTTTCATTTAATATTGAAACAGAAATAAATAATTTAGAGTATTTTTCTGGAATTTATTTACATATTATAATGTATTTTGATAAAATATGCTGAAAATATAAATTATTTTAGGTAAATAGTAAGATTTTAGTAAAAAATTCTTTACTTTTAAAGAAATAATATTTAGTTCTGATGAGACAGTAAACGGTTGGGGATGGGTAGATAAAGTGTTTTGTAGTTAAAAAATGTGTTGAGCAGGTAGTTTTTGGTAATGATATATAGTATGTGTATATGAGAACATTATAAATTAAGAAAGAAAAACACTGACATACTCAACATTTTCTAATAAGTTACAGACATTCTTTTGAGGTTCTCTGCTATAAAATATTTTTATAATTATAAATAGAAATTTATTTTTCAAAAAACTTTTGTTCACTTTCATAATCTGACAAATTATTAATATACTCTTGACAAATGAATCTAAAATGAATATAATATTAAAAGATAAATATATTTCATGGCTGAATTTGTTAATTGACCAATCAAAAGTTGTAGAACTTTAATTCACATGGGCAATGAAAATTAAAAATATGTTTTTCTATGAAAGAGTTCATGTTATATGATTTTATAATTTAAATAATAATTAGTATGCATATTTTTAATTTTTTTATATTCAAAATTAACCCACTTATACTTTAAATGACAGAGGAATATATTTTGGCCAATTCACTCCCTGGTGAATTTTTCTATAAATATTATTTATACATTAAAATGCATGTAAAACAGTATAATTTATTATGATAATTTTTTTGGCTGAAAATTATGTGCTAAAAGGCAGGCAATTAAATATTCCTGTTCTATAATAGACGTAAGCCCTGCCCTGCCACGATCAGCCATTATGTGTTGCCAAGGCTGTAAAATATTCAGCATTTTATGACATTGAAATTTCCAATGATGCAAAAGCATGTTTATTTGCAAATCTATTATGAACCATATTTTTTTAAAAGTAATTTGCACTATATTTTTTAGATATCAAAAAACATAAATTATCAGTAACTTATTTTGACTTGAAATACTTTATTTTAAAAAAATATAATGTTATATTAGCAGCTAACATAAATACGGCCAGGAGCAAATTTGAAGACTAGCTATTATGTAAACAATTTACTTGAAATTTAAGGAAAAATCACAAATTTGCAATAAATATTAAAAAAACTTAAACTTTTAAAGCATAATTCATTAGATATTCCAGAAATAAATAATTATTTCTTCAGATGTGTAAAAATAATGAATATTAAGAGACATTTCATTGATTTTATAAACTGAAAATAATCTGTCTAAAAACAATGACATCTAATGTTTTTATTTTGATTACAGTCCATTTTTTTAATATTTACAAACAAAATGTGAATATTTAAAATTTAATTCAGTAGTAAATAAAAATATCTATCAAATGATGTCAAATTTATTATTTTCTGATATGTAATAATCCTTTTATCATAGATTTTATATTGACGTATGAGAGGAGGCAAAAAGATCAGAAAAGCAAAGTATGAAATGGTTAATCTGAGGATCAAAGAAAAAGTAATCCAAAAGAAAAGAAACAGCTATCAATTACTAATTTTATATCATGCTTTAGATATGTTAAATTTTAGTTGTATTTTATATTTATTCTATATAGTAGTTCTTTTTTTTTTGTAAAAAAAATATTTAGTCTAAACAAAGAAAAATGTATTAAATGTTTATATTTCTGTTGTTTTTATGCAGTAGAATCATCAGATATATTATTACAGGTTACTTTGCAATTTTACATTGCTAAAGCTATTAATATGTGATGTATTAAACTTGGTTTTGTTTCATATAGTGATTTATACATTTGGATTTGAAGACATATAGATATCTGAAAATTTTCAGATTTTTTATGCAATAGTTATTCATTAGATAAAGTTCTGGGTTTGTCCTGGTATTTTAATCTAATGCTTGAATATTGCAGCACCTCAGTAAAGAAGCCAGTAGCAGAAACCTGTTGGGGATATTCTGCAAAGATTGTTAAAAGCTTATTTGCAAGGTATATATATATATATATATATATATATAATAATTCTAATATTTTCACGGATAAAAGATGTCATATTATTATTACTATTTGCGAAATATTCTGTGTAGTTAAAAAAAAAAGAAGCTAAATGCTGATGTTTCAGTACAATATCAAGTACCTTCCTCAGAGCGTTCTCTTTCTCAAATTATAATAAGAATGTGCATGAGATTTAAAATCATTTTTATTGTTTTCTTTCTCTTCATATATTGGTTAAGAAGGTTTAAAATTTATTTTCTCTTCCAATAGCTTCTTCTAAATGTTGTTAAACTTCTTTAATTCACATCTTTCATTTATGCTCTTGGGCCTTTTAAAAATCTCTATAGCTTCTCTTAGCAATCTCGGGTCATATTGTTCAATTTTTGCTAAAATATTTATTTTTTCAAAATTGATATCATGATTTGTTAATTTTAAATGAGAATAAATAGCTGATGAATTGGATTTTTCTCTGACTGCCAGAATGTGTTCTTCCTTTCTAATATTTATTCTATGATTAGTCTGTCCAATATACGTATGTGAACAGACCCTACATGGAATTTCATATACACCATGACACTCCAAAGCAATTTTATCTTTAGGAAGTGGAAATATTTCACTAATTTTTTTATAAGTAGTGTAAACTGTGTGAATATTATTTTTCTTTAAAATGTTACCAATTCTATCAGTTACTTCTTTTATATATGGCAAAATTGTCTTTATTTCTGATGTATTAAAATCTTTTTTCTTTTTATATGTATAAGCCCTATTAATAATGTTGTAATTAAAACCATTATGAAGAAGCATTTTATTAGTAGTAAAAAGGTCCTGGTGAAAATGATTATCATCAAAGAGTCTTTTTGTTCTATCCAATAATGTCTTTGCCACTGAAAATAGTTGTGCAGGATGGTGATGAGAAGAAAAATGCAGATACCTCCCAGTGTGTGTTGGTTTTTTATATATACCATGGGATAAAGAAACATCTCCCCTTTTTTCAATTAAAACATCTAAAAAAGGTAATTGATTATTATTTTCTATTTCCATAGTAAATTTAATCTTGTTGTGAAAAGAGTTTAAAAAATTAAAAAAGTCATCAAGAGCATGTTTACCATGAGGCCAAATAACAAAGGTATCTTCAACATACCTCAGCCATATAGAAGGTTTTTTCACTGCTGAAGTCAAAAATTTATTTTCCAAATCATCCATAAAAATAGAAGCTAATGCTGGAGAAAGTGATGATCCCATAACTAGACCTGATGTTGGTTTATACATATGCCCATCAAAAACAAAAAATGTATTAGATAAGCAGTGTTCAATCAAAACCATAGCAAAATTAGGCAACGGAATATTTTTTTAAAACTTGAATAGCTTCATTTACAGGTACACTAGTAAACAGTGAAACAATGTCAAAACTTACCAAAATATCATTCTTATTCAATTTAATATCCTTGATAAGTTCAAGAAAATGATTTGCATCTTTAACATATGATGACATCGTTGTTAAATGCGGCTGTAAAAAAGAAGTCAAAAACCGAGCTAGTGTCTGTGTAGGTAAACCAACTGCACTTACAATCTGTCTTAATCGAATATCTGGCTTATGATCTTTTGGTAAACCATATAATTTTTGATAAAAAGAAGTTTTTTCCCTGGGAGTAATTTTGATCTTTGTTTCTAAATCTAGATCAGTAGAATAAATTAATGCTTTCATTTTCTTTTCAAGATAAGTCATAGGATCTCTATAAATTTTTTTATAAATATTATTATTTAATAAATCATGTATTTTTTTATAATAATCAGCCTTATTTTATTGTATTTTTTAATTTTTTAAACTCTTTTCACAACAATATTAAATTTACTATGGAAATAGAAAATAATAATCCATTACCTTTTTTAGATGTTTTGATAGAAAGAAGAGAAGATGGTTCTTTATCCTATGGTATATATAAAAAACCAACACACACTGGGAGGTATCTGCATTTTTCTTCTCATCACCATCCTGCACAACTATTTTCAGTGGCAAAGACATTATTGGATAGAATAAAAAGACTCTTTGATGATAATCATTTTCACCAGGACCTTTTTACTACTAATAAAATGCTTCTTCATAATGGTTTTAATTACAACATTATTAATAGGGCTTATACATATAAACAGAAAAAAAGATTTTGATACATCAGAAATTAAGACATTTTTGCCATATATAAAAGAAGTAAATGAAAGAATTGGTAACATTTTAAAGAAAAATAATATTCACACAGTTTACACTACTTACAAAAAAATTAGTGAAATATTTCCACTTCCTAAAGATAAAATTGCTTTGGAGTGTATATGAAATTCCATGTACGGTCTGTTCACATATGTATATTGGACAGACTAATCATAGAATAAATATTAGAAAGGAAGAACACATTCTGGCAGTCAGAGAAAAATCCAATTCATCAGCTATATATTCTCATATAAAATTAACAATTCATGATATCAATTTTGAAAAAACAAATATTTTAGCAAAAATTGAACAATATGACCAGAGATTGCTAAGAGAAGCTATAGAGATTGTTAAAAGGCCCAAGAGCATAAATGAAAGATGTGAATTAAAGAAGATTAACAACATTCGGAAGAAGCTATTGGAAGAGAAAATAAATTTTAAAACTTTTCAACCAATATATGAGGAGAAAGAAAACAATAAAAACGATTTTAAATCTCACAAGCATTTTTATTATAATTTGAGAAAGAGAACACTCTGAGGAAGGTACTTGATATTGTACTGAAACATCAGTATTTAGTTTTTTAACTACACGGAATATCCCACAAATAGTAATATATATATATATATATATATATATAATACAATGCATATACATAACTATATACAATACATCTATTACGATTGTCAAACTATACAAGTAGTTCAGTTGTTAGCAGTACAGCAATGTGTAGGATTGATAGAATTACTTCCCTTTAGGATCCTGACATTTCAGCCTATATGCGATTTATTTTGTACCCAAGGACAATGCTGACTATAGATAGAAACTTCCTGCTCCATGATTTGAGCAGGCCTCACTACTTTCTGCAACCTTGCATATAACATATGGAATGCTGTCAAACATTGTCACAGTTTTCTGAACATCTGGCAGTTATTGTCACCTTTTATAGTGATATCTTTGTCCTTATTAGATATGATCACATTCACAGACCTATGTGTGTTTATAAGGTTGACTAATTATAGTATTGAATACAATCTTGATAAGATTGTAAGAGGGGGAAAATCCATTATTTGAAAATAAGTTTCTGATGTGTTAGGATGTGTTCATTACAGTTTATATGCAAATACTGTTTTTAAATTTAAGTTGTGGGGAAACTTTTAATTAAAATAAATTTCTTAAAATGCTATTATTAGATTCCGTTAGAATATATAAAAATTAAGATGTGATTGTCAAAACCCTAATAAGAATTGAATTTAAATAATTGTGTAATGAATTTTTATGGATGCATGCCTTTACTTGAGAATAGTGTTTGTCTTGACAAAGTTTGTGCTCTGCAATTTCTGTGACAAAAATCAACATTTAAAAATAAAAGTGCCTGCCTTTGGAGAGATCACTGGCTTAATTTGTTATCATATTTATTACATTTAACAAACATTATTTATATTCTTGAGCATATATGTGTACAATAATAAAACATAGCATATTTGTTAAATAGTAAGTAATTGAAAATGTTGTTTTTAAATAGCACTATATATATATATATTGTGGGTTCATCCATGTTAAAAAAATTTTAATATTAATATGCTGACATTTCAACGTGAACGCACAAGTCATCTACTGGGTGATAAATTGTAGAAAGATGGTAGTAGAGACACTACAATCACTGATTTAAAAATAATATTAAAGTTCCACCAATAGTAAAAATGTTAAATTAAAATATGTTTTTTTAATCTTTCCAAATGGGATGGAGTTTGCATGTATCATTTCGCTTATTGATACAATCTGTCATTTTTATTATCTCAATGGCTTCTCTGATTTTACACTAGTAGAGGTTATTACATCTGGATATAATCCTGGTACTAGAACAATCAATTTTATGACCTGAATATATAGTATGGATTGTGAGTGATGATGATGATGAGTCTTGTTTAACTGCATTAACATGTTTATTTCTCCTAACACTGATGCAATGATTACTCATACCTATGTAAAAAACTTTACAATTATCACATGGCATTTCATAAACAATGTACAATTCAAGAGAGATTGAATCTTTAGGCTAGGTTATTATATTACTGATTTTTCGATGAGGAAAAGCTGCTGTATTTATATTATAGCATTTTAATGTACATCCAATACTGTCTGCACATCCATTTATATTTATCATCCAGTCGATGACATGTGTGATAAAGATGAAACATCGGTATATTAATATTAAATTTTCTTTAGCATGAATGAGACTGCATAATATGTCTTTTATATGTGCAACCCATAAAAATTTTCATGTTAACATTATTAACCTCTACAATGAGAAGTATTTAACAGCTTCGAGTTTTTGAAAGAATGTGGATTAAGAAATGTAAGCTACTTAGTAGTTCATCTTTTCTATTAGCATGTAAAAATCACAACATTATACCCAGTTGTTGTAAAATTGTATTTCATAAAAAAATTACCATATTAATAAAATTTTAAAGTGAACAAGGAAAATTATTTTAAATACTTTTATTAAAGGAACTCAGAAAAAACTAGACAAAATCTACAAAATATTGATAGATTAAGTTTTTTTTTCCTTAGTGATAGAATACATTCTTTACTGTGGACTAGTTTTGATGGTATTGTAAATTTTAGATCCATTAAAGATTTGAAATTTGGAACAGCAAAGCAAAAGAAAAAATTACAAATGCTAATTAAAATATAATCACCAATTATTACATATTAATCAACAATCATTACATATACAAATAAAAAACCTTTATAATTTATCTAAGAAAGCCCTCTCTACAGATAAAGTTTCAGTTTTAGGGAAATATTTGTATTTTGCATTAACATATTTCCAGATATTTTTTAAGAAATTTGTTTGCAATGTTGGAGCAGCTCTTGATAAAATAGATTCTTCAATAGCTGATTTGGATAAAGCCAAGGGTTGCAATAATTTAAAAAAAGATAAGCTTCCTAAAATTAATATTTCAAAAAAAGAGAGATAAGCACGAAATAATGTAAAATCAGTCAAATCAATGGCTGTACTACCAGTTGATAAAAGTAATGCTTCTGTAGTTATGGATTTGGTACATCCATCGTAATAAAATTTTTGATTTACTTAATGATAAAATTTATAAACCATCAAAAAGATATGTTAATACATGTTTGGAACAAAACAACCAAAGCTATTATTAATAAATCACCTGTTGAAAAAGTGATAAAAAACAAAATAATCTCTCATGAACAATCATGTATCGGTTCAAAATTTTATGAAGTTCCAAAAATTCACAAACCAGATACACTCATTTGACCAATAGTAAGTGCAATAGGATATCCAACTCATACTCAAGCAAGATATGTATCTGATTTCATTAAACCTACAATTCCATCTATTAAATCATATATTAAAAACTCCTTTCACTTTATTGCTGTTTTAAAAAAAATAAAACAGAATGCAAATGATATTCTGGTCAGTGTTCATATTGTGTCTTTGTTTAAAACATTCCAATTGATGAAACTTTTAATGTAATTTCACAATTCTGCAATTTCCCAAACCATATTATTGCTTTAATTAATCACTGTGTCTTGAACACATATTTTGTGTACAATGGACAACATTACAGACAAATACTTGGTACTCTTATGGGCTCACCTATCTCAAGAGTAATAGCTTATTTATTCATGGAAAATATAGAAAATCATGCTTTAGAATCATTATCTTTAAAATCTTTTAGTTGGAACAGATACGTAAATGATACTTTTGTCATATGAAAACATGGTAAAAATAAAATAGATGATTTTTCTCACATTTAAATAACATGCATCACCATATTAAATTTACAATGGAAACAGAGTCTGGTGGAATACTTTGTTTTCTTGATGTACTAATTACCAGGACACCCAATAATCTATCTTTTTTTAATTTACAGATAGAATACACACATGAGCAGGTATTTACATATCCATTCTCATCATCACCCAACTCAGATTGTTTCTGTAACCAAAACTCTTTTAAATAGAGCAATTAACTTTTCAGAAAGGTCACATTCAAAAAAGAAATAAATCATATTAATAATGTTTTATTAGCAAATAGTTATAATAATAATTTTATCAAAAAAGCTTTATTTCAAGCCACAAATGGTCAAAATAGAAAACAAAAATAAGATAAATTTGGTATTAGGATTTGTGTTCCATATGTAAAAGAAACTACAAACAGTATTGGACATATATTACAATGCTATAATATAAATACTGCATTTTCTACTCATCAAAAAACAGTAATATAAGAACTAAGCCTAAGGATTCAATCCCTGTTGAATCTCATGGTATTTATAAATTCTCATGTGACAATTACACAGTTTCTTTCCTAGGTATGATCAATCATTGTATCAGTGTTAAGAGAGATGAACATGTTAATGCAGTTAAACAACATTTATCATCATCAGGACTCTCACTCCATACTATAGATTCAGGTCATAATATTTATTTTTTAATACAAGGATCATATTCAGATGTGATAACCTCTACAGTGTAAAATCAGAAAAGTCATTAAGATGCTAAAAAGACCAGTTTGTATCAATAAGCAAAATGATACATGCAAACTCCATCCCATTTGGAAAGATTTAAAAAAAAAACATTTTAATTTAACATTTTTACTATTCGTGGAACTTTAACATTATTTTCAAATCAGTGATTGTAGTGCCTCTATAACCATATTTTTACCATTTATCACCCAGTAGATGAGTTGCGTAATAAAAAAAGTTAAAAAATGCCTATACAAAATTAAAGAACAATTTTCTTTGCTATAGTAGTGCAGCATTTTCCACATTCTTGAATAATAATATGTTAATATTTAAAGCTCACTAAACTCACAATAGCAATAATATTCCCATGTGAATGACCAACTTTTAATAAATTATGAATATTACCCTTACCACACTGTTTATTCAACACATTATTTGTAGTATATGTAAAATATGATTCCATAATTTTTCTTTTTTTTTTAAATTATTTTCCACATGCAAGACAAAAACAGTAACTAAGCAGAATTATCCACGACAAATCAGTGCATGTTCTGCATCTGCAGAATAATGCAATTTATTATATAACATTATATGGACTGAAACTCTCTTTTAATGCACATTTAATCTCCTGATGTAACTATATCCACAATGACATAACACTTTATATATAATACTGCATTTGTTGATTTTATTGATACAATATTTTTCATTAATATCTAAACTTTGAGTATTCACACCAATGTTAAATGCAACATTAAAATCAGCACATACCAGTGCTGTAAACTTACTGCACACAATATCATTTACAAATGGCACTGCTACTCATCTTTTTTTTTCTATATTATTCCATACAAAAGTCAAAGTATCTTTTATGTGTGAAACGACTGCAAAATGAAAATCAAAGAGTTGTGGTATATAGCGAATAACAATAAAGCCTTTAATGAAAGATGGAATAGTTCTTTACTATCTAATTATTGGAATATGTAAACTAAAGGGTTTACAAACATTATTAACAGTGGTTAAAAATACAGTGTTTAATGTTCAGTATAGTTATGATTAAGGTGCTAAGCAGGGAAATCCCATTAAACTAAATAAAATAGGGAGAATTTCTTATTTAACAACTCATGAAGCATATTTGTATATGTGTGTTTGAAGTTTATTACAATTAGATTAATAAAGATTTGCAATATATATATATTGTAGCGGGTCGAACCGCTGAAACCACCTACTTATACGTATATATAAGTTTTGGCCGGTTTCAAACTCCTTCATAATACATTTATAATCTTATAAAGGTTACGTGAATGAACCAGCACGTTTGAGCAAAATGGGAGATCTTATTGATAGCTTTAACTATCAACAATGGCCCATCTCGGCTGCTAGATTCAAACCCCTACTATCCAAACACTTTATTTGTTTCAGAGTAAACTCCAGGTGCCAGCTATCTATTCAAAAAATAAACACCTTCTTTGGTCAGTAGGCTCATAATCCAGTGCTCAAAACCATCCCATAAACTAGCTCAGTCTAATTTTAATCAGTAATAAATTATACAAAATTGGTGGTGGAAAGAATTAATAAAAGGTTGGTAAAAAGAATTGACCGACAAATAAAGTTTAAGTTTTAAAAACAATTTATTAATTAACATTAAATATTTTTAAACATTCTATAAATTTAATATAATACACACACATTTTAAATTAACATTTCCAAACTAGTTTAAATATTCTTGCAGATTTTAATAGTAGAACATTGATATTTATCTAATTTAACTAATAACACTGATATAATGATCACACACATATTAACTCATATAGCATTCACAAATATAATAATAAAGCATTAATAGCATTTGAAACTTAAACACACATATCAATAGTTCATTTTATGTATGATAGGGTTCATATAATTTGAATCTTGAATATTTATGAATTACAGTGGTGGCTACTACGTATAAATGATTATAAATAAATGTTTACCTAGGATTTTTGGTAATGTGAATATTGCTTGTTGTTGGCTGCTTCTGCTGCTTCTGATGGATTATATCTAACCGGTTAGCTTTGGACATTTCTTGAAGAGATTTTATGTGAATCCATTTGTTTTATTTTGAAGACAGTTGAACGTTTGATGGAGGATTTCTGAGTTGTTATGTAGACATTATTTCACAGGCAGGTTTTGATGATCTTGTTGGACTAAAAAGTCTGGAGCATGAGCATATATTTCCAAAAGCTGCTCAACACTGCATGTTTGTTTTTGGATTCATAATAGAAATGCACTGTCATCAAGACTGTCACTGCAAACTAGACTGAAACAAACTCTTAACTGATTGTCCGATAAAATATTCCGTATTTATACTGATGAAGTGTTTTCCTTTTGATATCCTCCGGCAAATATCTGTTGTCGAAATTCTTTAGCAATTAATCCTAAGACAACGTGTTTTTTGATTGATTGTTTAATTAGTAGTAGCTATTTCAAAACATGTTAGCGCATGGCTGGGTTTTTTTTTTTTTAAATACATTTTTCATTTATTTATAATATTTAATACTGATACATTTTTTTTACATTCACACGCACATATATAATTTTACTCTACACATCAAAACTAGTTTTAAGATTATTTTTCTTCTTTAATTTAAATGAAGAGATTCATATATTTTATTAAAGCTTTTAAATTGTATTTCACTAATAATAATAAACTCTTTACTTCCTTTTTATAAAACCTTCAGTTTAACTTTAAGAAAACCCCTTCCCACTTTAAATCAATGATTTTTCAACTTTTATTTCAAACTCTTTTGTGAAAGATTTTTTGTTTTAATAATTTTTTTTACAACAAAATTATTTTATATACATGTGCCAATTTGGCTTGGCACATTACACCCCCCTCCATTTTAGAGTAAAATGCATAATTTTTGACCATTTTATCTCTTGCAATTTTAATTCTTGACTCTAAAGATTTATTAATTTATTATTTTAGATAATTCCTACACATATGTATATGTGCAGCATAATTCTACACCTACTAATATTCTAGATATCGATTTATTACTGGACTTGCTTACAGTGAATCTATAATAAATAAATCCCTTTGTGCACGCATCATAAGGTGCAGCAGTACCAAGAAAATAACCTAAAAGAATATCTGGATAAATACATTTAAGATTCTCATCATAAGGTATCGTATTTACCGAATATTTCCAGTGTATGTGCGCATGTATACACATGTATACTTATACACTCTTAATACACTTAGATTGACTTATTATTTTTTTTATTTTTTATTATGAATCTTACAACCTTATTTTTAAATTCACATGAACCATATCTTACACTATTTATTTATATTACAATATTATTTATAACCCTTAAGAAACATTATTTAAAATATTTATTTACACTAATCTTATAATATTATTTTTAAATCATTATGAACATCTTTATTTAACATGCGTGTGTTCAATAAAAAAAATTGATTAGTTTATTACAAGTCATTCTTCATTATTATTTACTATAGATTTATTTAGGCTTGTTTATTTAACTTGATTTTATCATTTTATTTTAACTATTTGACCTACTTATTTATTTACGAACATTTTTCTTGATTAACATGTGCGTTGATCACTTTTCCTAAGTATTGACCACTTCACATTTTTATTTTTCTAGAGTGCATTTTTAGTTTTTATTTTCATCATTGGGTAATACATGTAATATTAAAAGAAGCAGGCAGCAAAGTATAAGGCAATTCAACACACAGATAGATTTTGTGCTGATTTAAACCAACTTTTAATTTCTTGCCGAAGTCGTGACTACAGCATGGGCAACTGTGCACAACGGATCATGAACAGGGACTTTAAGATTGCAAATGGCAGGACTATCTCTACTACACCTTTGACTTACTAAAATATTTATTTTATTCGGTTACTGTGAATTTTTCCTCCAGATTTATTAACTTTTATATGCCAGGACTTTTCTACTGATGCATCATCATCAGTATTATTTATTCTTCGCACTACCCATCTGTAAAACAAAGTCACTGCAAGAAGAGGCTTAATCCAACAAAAGTCAGGCCTGGAATTTATCTCCTTGCCCAAATACTCGCACACACCTCAATCCTAATTTAATACATTTTTTTTTTAATTTTATTTGATAATGTTTTATTTTCATTAATATGTTCATTATACACTTATTTATTTTATTTTATTTTTAAAGTGTTATTTTTACTCTCTTTTTTTTTTAAAAAAAAAACCATTTTCATTTTGCTTGTCTATTTTGATTTACACATTTATTTTGTTTGCGTCATGCTCCGCTATGTTTTAGACTTATGAGCTGGGATATCAATATAATCGATAAGACATAATCGAGGATTTTTGACATAATCATTTTGCTTGTCTAATTTGATTTTACATATTTATTTTGTTTGTGTCACGCTCCGCTATGTTCTAGACTTATGAGCTGGGATATCAATATACTCGATAAGACATAATTGAGGGTTTTGACATAAATTGTTTTATAGATACTTTGACATTTTAAACTCTAAGATCATTATTTTATTTTACTAAGACTAACTTTAATCATTTTTAATTATTCAAACTATCTTGATAATCATTTTTACATTTATTTCCTTAAACTTTGTTAAACATTTTCCATTATTCCGAGTCTATGGTCGTTATTAACTAGGTCAAGCTGGAAAATCCGTCAGATTACATATTTTTAATTTTTGTCTGGCAGTTCTTTATTATTCAGCCCTCCAAATAACTTTAGTGACCTAGCGTTAAACATTCCTTTTTTTATATTACCTTTGGCTATCACAAAGGCATTGAAGTCAGTTTGATGGACTATACTATATGGGCTTTTGTAAAACATCTGAATTTTTTTATAAATGTATTTCTGAGGATGACTCATGGAGTTATTTGTAATGTGCATGTTCGCACTCAGCTGGTCTGGTTTTTTTATTTCAGTTTGTGGGATATTTTGACTACGATTTATTTGATTTACTTTTACAGTTAAATTTGTAACTTCAACTTTTATTTCTTCAATTATTTTTCTATCTTCTATCTTATTTTTTACTATTGCTTGGTAAGCAGTCTCTATTTTATTTTCTACTTGTGTTTTAATTTCTTCTATTTCTTCCCTAATTTCTTCTTTTATTTTATTCTGGCCCATTTTGCTCAGGTCCTTTAACATTTCAAGCATTTCTGCTTGCCCTTCCAATTTACTCTTCATTTCATTATTTTGGTTTTTAAGCTCTTTGGCTATTTTTTTATATTCTTCTGCTGTTTCTTTTTGTTTTTCGAACATGCAAGTTAATAAAGCTATGATTTCCCTTTTTTCCTTGTCGGGAATATTTTCTATATTTTTACCTTGAGCCTCCATTTTGGCTTTATTTCTTATCATTTATAATTTTAAAACTTTTTATCATTCTTTTTGATACCGTATTTTATTTTAATCAGTTTACTAATTTCTATTTTATTTATTTCTTTCTAAACTGGAAATACACGCTGACTCCACCCCTCCTTTGTCCATTTTTCTCCACCCAATCTTAATGCTTTAACTCCGCCCAAACATCCACCTGTCTCTAATTTAACATAATGATTTATTTTAACCAATGTAAATAGCAAAAATTTCTTTTCATTTAAAGAAAACAAAGTTTTTGGTCAATTCTTTTTTTTTAAAAAAAAAAATTAAAACGCTTTAACATATGTAATTTAGCTTTTGTATAGAAAAACTTTTTTTAAACAAGAAACAAAGCATTTCTTTACTATTGTTTCTTAGGTCCAGCCCCAATGTTGGGAAAAGCCATTTATGTACCGGGTCAAACCGCTGAAACCACCTACTTATACATATATATAAGTTTTGGCTGGTTTCAAACTCCTTCATAATACATTTATAATCTTATAAAGGTTACGTGAACGAACCAGCATGGTCGAGCAAAATGGAAAATCTTATTGATAGCTTTAACTATCAACAATGGCCCATCTCGGCTGCTAAATTCAAACCCCTACTATCCAAACACTTTATTTGTTTCGGAGTAAACTCCAGGCGCCAGCTATCTATTCAAAAGAATAAACAACATCATTGGTCAGTAGGCTCATAATCCAGTGCTCGAAACCATCCCATAAACTAGCCCAGTCTAATTTTAATCAGTAATAAATTATACAAAATTGGTAGTGGAAAGAATTAATAAAAGGTTGGTAAAAAAAATTGACCGACAAATAAAGTTTAAGTTTTAAAGACAATTTATTAATTAACATTAAATAATTTTAAACATTCTATAAATTTAATATAATACACACACATTTTAAATTAACATTTCCAAACTAGTTTAAATATTCTTGTAGATTTTAATAGTAGAACATTGGTATTTATCTAATTTAACTAATAACACTGATATAATGATCACGCACATATTAACTCATATAGCATTCACAAATATAATAATAAAGCATTAATAGCATTTGAAACTTAAACACACATATCAATAGTTCATTTTATGTATGATAGGGTTCATATAATTTGAATCTTGAATATTTACGAATTACAGTGGTGGCTACTACATATAAATGATAATAAATAAATGTTTACCTAGGATTTTTGGTAATGTAGATATTGCTTGTTGTTGGCTGCTTCTGCTGCTTCTGATGAATTATATCTAACCGGTTAGCTTTGGATGTTTCTTGTAGAGATTTTTATGCGAATCCATTTGTTTTATTTTGAAGACAGTTGAATGTTTGACGAAAAATTTCTGAGTTGTTATGCAGACATTATTTCACAGACAGGTTTTGATGATCTTGTTGGACTAAAAAGGCTGGAGCATGAGCGTATATTTCCAAAAGCTGCTCAACAGTGCATGTTTGTTTCTGGATTCATAATAGAAATGCACTATTATCAAGACTGTCACTGCAAACTAGACTGAAACAAACTCTTAACTGATTGTCCGATAAAATATTCCATATTTATATTGACAAAGTGTTTTCCTTTTGATATCCTCCGGCAAATATCTGTTGTCGAAATTCTTTAACAATTAATCCCAAGACAATGTGTTTTTTGATTGATTGTTTAATTACTAGTAGCTATTTCAAAACGTGTTGTTTTCATATCTTTAATTAGTAGCGCACCACTGTGTTTTTTTTTAATACATTTTTCATTTATTTATAATATTTAATACTGATACTTTTTTTTTTACATTCGCACGCACATATATAATTTTACTCTACACATCAAAACTAGTTTTAAGATTATTTTTCTTCTTTAATTTAAAGGAAGAGATTTATATTTTTTTTTAAAGCTTTTAAATTGCATTTCACTAATAATAATAAACTCTTTACTTCCTTTTTATAAAACCTTCAGTTTATGTTTAAGAAACCCCCTTCCCACTTTAAATCAATGATTTTTCAACTTTTATTTCAAACTCTTTTGCGAAAGATTTTTGTTTTAATAATTTTTTTTACGACAAAATTATTTTATATACATGTGCCAATTTGGCCTTGGCACATTATATATATATGATGAAAGAAGGAAAGTAGGACTAAAGTTAAATGTTAAAAAGACTAAAGTAATGTTTAATTGATTTTTTCAAAATATAAAAATAACGATTGATTATGATGAGTTAGAAGAAGTTAACAGTTACAAATACCTTTGTCAGATTATTAATACAGATGGAAATATAATGGATGAAATTAATCATAGAATTAAACTTGGTTGGAGTGCTTTTGGTAGAAATAACTTGAAACTAAAAGGAAATATGTCTATGTGTGTGAAAAGAAGGTTTTTAATAAATGTGTTTTGCCAGTTCTTACTTATGGATCTGAGACTTGGACACTTAATAGTATAGCAATACAGAGACTTCAGACCACTCAAAGAAGTATGGAAAGATGCATGTTGGGAATAACAAGAAGGGATCGAAAATGCAATGTATTGGTAAGAGAACAAACAGGTGTTATTGACCTCATTGAAAAAATTAAAAGACTGGAGTTGGGCTGGACAGATTGTTAAAAGAGATGATAACAGATGGACAGTTGAAATTTTAAACTGGATTCCAAGAGATTGTAAAAGATCCAGAAAGATACCACATGTGAGATGGGTGGATGAAATAAGAAATTGTGCAGGGGTGATGTGGAAAAGAGAAGCTAACGATAAGAAAAGATGGTTTGAACTTGGAGAGACCTTCATCCTGCAGTGGATTGATAATGGTTGATGATATATATATATATATATATCACTGACTTTTTCTAATTACATACATATGCTTAATCATTACACACAAAATAAAGCTTTCTACGCATTACTTTTAATAAATATATAAGCTGTCATATATATCTATATGTTTGTGTGAGCGTGTTTGTAATGATTTTTTGTTTGCTTTTATCTTTTCAACATGTGTGTGATCAGGTGGGTCAGAAATATGAGCTGACACTGAGAGTAGTGGGCCGTGTGAAAGTCTGAGTTCGAATCCCGCCTATATTACATATATAAATGCAGGTTTAAGCCTGTACAATGTATTAATAAGAGAGCTTGTAAATGATCTTTTGTAACATTAAAATTAAAACGAAATCTTCTTTCATAATCAATAAGAATAAGTAAAAAAAGAGTTAAAAAAAGTAATAGCATTTAACTTTTTGTTTGAAACTTTTTTTTCCTTTTTTAGATCGCTGTAATAACAATTATACTTAACCGGTTGTAGCTAAAAATTTAGTTAAGCTAATACTGATTTTATTCTATTGAAGGACATAATAAAAGTTCCACCATTCTTTTCAGTTCTTAAATGTTCTATTGATTGACTCAATCAAATTTTACAAAGTTGTATTTAAATTCCAAGTTTTTATGAGATTTAATTTATGTTTTACCAATATATTATTTACACTTGGTATATGTTGCATAAAGCAAACAGATTTTTAAATGTTTTTAAAATGAAATAGTTTATTTATTTGTTTAAAATATGGGTATTTATTTGATCAAAATATTCATAAGGGTTAAGACTTAAAGACTATTGTTATGGGCACAATTCCTAAAAGATCTGCAACTCAACTAGTATGTCCTTTTTTGAATTATGTTCTTATTTAGTGATAGGCGATAATCTATCTATCTGTCTGTCTATCTATCTATCTATCTATCTATCTATCTATCTATCTATCTATCTATCTATCTATCTATCTATCTATCTATCTATCTATCTATCTATCTATCTGTATGTCTGTCTGTCTGTCTATCTATCTGCATGTCTGTCTATCTATCTATCTACCTACCTACATACCTACCTGTCTGTCTGCCTGTCAGCCTATCTACCTATCTATCATTCAGCTATCCAGTTATCTATCTATCCATCTATTTATTTATCTGTATATCTGTCAGGATTCTCATTTGTTAATCTGACTATATATCAAATATAATATATTCATTAGCTCTTCTATATACCTATTAGTCCACATCTCTATGTATCTATCTTTGTGACTATTTATCTCCCTGTAAGTCATAATTTATTGATGAATCTTCATAACTTTTTTTATTCACTTTTTTTTCTGCTTTTTTCCTCTCAGTGACATGAGTTTAGACTTTAAACAATCTTGAGCATATTTGATGTGAGTTATCCATATCTTATAATACAAATAAACGAAGGCTTACCTTATTTATATTTGAGATGCAAAGAATGTGTTTGGAAATACACTGAAGTTAAACATTTAATAATGAACAATATTGCACCTAAAATAATGACCTGCTTCAATTATATATACTTAGAAGTATCAATTATTCCCTTTAATAAAAAAAAGTCATTAATCATTCACTCATGAAAATCTTGTTCAAAGTTTAAGATTAACATTTATTTTTATATTCCCATTTTTTTTTTAAAAAAATCACTAAATCATTTTAAGTGTCAAAAAGATCTCAGTAATAATTATCTTTTTTATTTTATTTTTTTCCATTTTATTATATTTAATTTCTTTAATTATTTTAATAAACTTTAAAATTTGCGTATTAGTGAGGAAGTTGTGATAAGGACCACTATAAAATAGAAATTCCATGTACAAAAAATTGAGTAGACCAGTATTTAAACAATAATTTATTATATTAGTAGTGATATTATTACTAGATTATCAAACAGGTGGCATAAACAAAATCTATTCAATTTATGGGTTAGACTAAAATAAAATAAAAGCAAATTACTAATGCCATCTAAAGTAAATTTGATTACTAATCAGGGATAATTAGATGGTAGAACATTTAAATTTCTACTTACAGACCAGTTTCTGTATTTTGCCTTTAACAGGGAAGATAAGACTCAAAAATAAAAGAAATGTTGATTTACCATTTTCAATCCAAAGTCTAAGTGATAGCATGAAATTGTTCTGGAAGTAGAAATAAAAACACTATTAACTGATAATCACTCAAAATTACTACAGGTTGCATAAAAATAGAGAGTTGTTGTTTATTGCAAAACTTTGTAAACAAAAAGCATTTGTAATTTATTGTGTAAGGATTAGCATCAATATAATTTTGTATTGTTAACGATATATACTCAATCTATCCATCAGTTCTTTACCCATTTATCTGTTTTCTCAACTTTTGCATAAATTCATATCTGATTTAGAAGTGTGTGTGAGTTGGAAATGAAGGCTTTTCTAAATTGATGCATAACCAGTCAATTTTGTGATTTAATAGCACTGGCATCTCATATGATTAATCATTTGATTATTTTTCTTGGTCATATTTGTTTAATCATGTATCATTTATTTGAGAACCAATGGTTTATGTGAAAATGTTCAATCTATGAATTCTGGTACATAGATATCATAACCCCTTTTGATATGTTAAGTTAATAAATATATTACAGCTGACCCAAGCATAATTTTTTTTATATATTTCCTTGAAATAGGCTTTATCCATCGTGTAGCATCCATTATGTCATTTTAAAAAATATGTTGAATGTCTTCCTTTGACAAATGTTTTTTTTTTCCCTGAAGTATTCAGGACTTTGTTACATGCATTGTGATATAAAGTATTAGAAATGATTAATTTGTTATTTTCTAATATAAATCATGAAGCTCTAAAGTACTATATGCAAAGACATCTATATTATCTTTAAAATCTAGGTGATTTAAATAATTGCAAGCTTCTTATTTTAGTCCTCAAAATATTTCTTGCAAAACTACTGTAAAAAGTTTTGGAGATATAGAGTCACCCTGGCATAGTCCCTTCTCAATATTAATGTTCTTAGTTTTATTTCATAATCTAATTATTTCTGTTGCATTTTTATGAATATTCTTTAAAATATGACAATATCCTGGATCTATACGTTGGTGATCTAAAGCTGTAATAACTGAAACAATTCTTATAGAATCAAAAAGCCTTTTTATAATATAAAAAATCCAAAGCATAATGGCAACTCATATTCATTGATCATTTCTATAACTTCTGTCACTACTTGGATGTTATCTGCTGCATTAATACCACTTATAAATCCAGCTTATTTTTTTCTTGGCTAAAATCAAAAGTTTGCTGTAGACAAGATGTAATTATTTTGATAAAAATTTTGTATAAAACTAATAAAAGAGTGATAGGTTTATAATTTTTATTATATTGTTTATCACCTTTTTTAAATATTAATATTAGTACTGCATTCTTCCAATCATCTGGTATATTCTTATCATTTAGACATTTGTATATATAAATTTGAAAGTTTTTTTTTTTTTTCAATTTATTAACCTGCCTCTTTTAAGATATCAATTATAATTCCATCATTATCTGGAGCTTTTTCTTTTCTCAAAAATTTAATTTCATATCTCATTTCTCCATTTAAAATTCCTGGTCAATTCAGAAGAAATAATAGTTGTATGAGCTTCTTTTCCTTGTTTTTATTGCTGTATGATTCTTTATAAAACTCTTCTACACATTTCATTATCTCATCTATCTTTTTAGTATTAGTTCCATCTTTTTTTTTCAGATACAAGTTAACTACCAATAATAAAATGTTGTTTTACACTCTTTATTCTCTTTTACAGTTTTTCTCATTAGTTCTCAATTATAGTTATTTATATCATTATCAACTATTTTTCATACCACATTACAAAATTCAAGATATTCTGCCCTTTTTAATGTATCATTTTTATATATTTTTATATTCCTTTTTTTTTTTCATAAATTACATTATCTTAGAAGAAATTTCACCCAACAATTGCTGCTTTTTTGTGCCACATATCATTGTTGTAATTTTTAAAGGTGTGTCAATTATCTTTCTATTGAATTTATTCAAATTTGAATTATGCTCAAAATCTGTTAATATTTGAAAATAAGTTGCAAATTCCAATCTAAATTCACTGGAATGTTTCTGAAATTAGAAATATTAATTGTGAGTATTGTTTTCTTAACACCTTTTCCTCTCTCTAGTTTTACATGAACATGTATCTTATATCTTACTAATCAACAATCCATTTCTGTGTTAAATTTAGCAGGAACATTACAACATTGAAATACACATTTGTTTTTAGTCAAAATATAATCCAATTCTGATGTACCTTCATTTGAATATATATTTCCATGTCCATTTACATTTAAGATTTTTTTTCAAAAAAAGATATCATAATATAAATTTTTTCTTTTTTTCAATCTCCACAACTCTATACCCTCTCTGATTTCTATCACTATATCCAAATTTTCTTATAACCTTTTCATCTTTTGTTTACCATTTTTAGCATTAAAATATCCCATGCCAATTAAAAATGTTTTTTTGGTCTGATCAAAAGCATTTTGTACATCCATATAAAAATTATCTTCTTCATTACAATGAAAACTTGTTGGGACATAAACTTAATTTATCTGCATTTCATAACTGCTATTAAAATCAATAATTAATCTTGCCCCTCTGGTCTATACTCCATCAATCTCCACAATGTTATTCGTCCACTTTTTTATATATAATGAATGCTACTCCATGTGCACTTCCAACATTTGTACCTTTGTAGTAGAGTACACATCCACTTTATTAAATCAATTGTCTTTTCATCTAACTTTACAAAGTCCAATAAGATTATATTTAATACGAGATAGTTCTTCCAATTCTTGCAATATTCTTTCACACTTGAAAGTGATCTACAATTGTAAGTACCACCAATCAGGGCATGTAATGTTATATAGAATTATCAATCAGTGTTCACTATTACTTCAGAATATAGTAAATAATTATAGAGTAAGATGAAGAAATACTTTTGGAAGTACATGAGTAGTCTGAGAAAGTTGTGTGATGTTTTATTGGTTTTAACTTTTGTAGACAAATAATAAATACAAATCATGAAAATATCTAGTTTGTAGCACAATGTTAGATATATATTACTTTGTAAGGAATTTAGATTGATATTAAAGCAAGATTTTTGGAGGAAAGTTTACATTATTAGTTTGAATAGAAGTAGTAGTTATATGTATTCCTCTTGTCACCTAAATTTCCAGTGATGTAGTCAAAAACTGGAAAC
Organism: Epiperipatus broadwayi; assembly: GCA_028023455.1. Taxonomy (NCBI): domain Eukaryota; kingdom Metazoa; phylum Onychophora; class Udeonychophora; order Euonychophora; family Peripatidae; genus Epiperipatus; species Epiperipatus broadwayi. The sequence continues at coordinate 34,316 of JAQFVV010013049.1, read as the reverse complement.
CAGTCTTAAATTTGTGGATATTATAAGCATTAACTTTTGCTCATCACTGATTATCTAACTTAGTAATAAATATCCTTGAATATGTTGAAAATGATTACAATCATATAATTAACGAGTTTGTCTTCTGAATCTTTGTGTTCTTATGCATTCAAAGTTTTTTCTCTATAAATAGTGTTATAATTTTATAATCAATTTTTATATTTTTTAGATATTTTTATTTTACAAATTGCTCAATGCTTAATTTATTATGATTGCTTTTGAGTGATTAATGCTCTAATTTTCAACTTTGAAAGATAATGATCATTTTTAACTATTATTAATCTATTTCATGACGAGGATTCAAAGTTTAATCTAGTTTCTCTAACCAAAATTTTTATTCCATATCCTATCAGAACATTCCTTATTTCATCCATCCATCTCATATATGGTCTTTTTTTAGATATTTTGTTGTCTCATGATAGTCCATTTAAAACTTCAACTATCCAATTTCTTCTAGCAATATATATTATCTTGCTTTGATTTAAGACTTTTAGTTTTTTCAATGATATCGACACAACCTATATGTAATCGTACCAATGTATTTTATTTCTGATCTCTTCTTATCCTAACATACATTTTTCAATTCTTCATTAATAGTATGAATTTTCTGTGGTTTTCTTATGTTGATAATATAGTTTAAGATCCATATGTAAGAATTGGAAAAAAAAAACAAAAAAAAACAAAAGAATATCTCCATTTCAAATAAAATATTATTTTTTAAATTTTACATTATTTTTATTAAAAACACTTCAACCAAATTTAATTCGATGATTAATTAAATATATTATCCGTCTCTCTGTAATAGTAATCTGATTAAGATATTTATAATAGTTCACTTGTAATTTAATATTATAAATCTTTTTTTACTCTTCTCTGAAAATCCGTCAAATTCATAGCATTTATCTTAAATCCCACTTTTTATTTATTTATTTAATAAATCTTGCAATACTTCCTGAAGCTTGGGAGTAGTTATTTTCAAAAATAAATATATCGCCTACAAAATATGACTTAAATAAAATTAATGTATTTTTATTTTGTGGAATTCCCTTTTATTTTAATCCAGAAAATGTTTATATATATATATAAAACTGCTGTAGAATGTTTATGAAAAGAACAAACACCCTATGAAATACCCATCTCAATGTCAATCTAATCATTGTTGTATAAAAATTTATAGTTATTGTTTAATATATATATATATATATATACTTTAAGCTAGATGTAGAGTTGGCTAAGGAGTTGGAGAATGGAGAAATAGCCTCTACATTAAAGTTTAAATATTTGCTAGCTTAATATAAACTTAGCGCTGATTATTATTATATATATATGGGAGACGATAATCTGGACCAACTGATGACTGCTGGTTCAGCAAAAAATATGTATATTGGAGATTATTTATGCATTTCACATATATGTGGTAATGTGTATAATTTGTATAATATAAAATGGATAACTTGCAGAATCTTGAATGTTTGAGTTTAAATCCCCTCTAATTATTATTATTTATTTATATTGACCGTCTATTCATTTGTGGTTTAATATGATATCTTTATTTTGTATAATATTGTCACCAAGATTAACAATTAAATATAACTTTTTTTTATTAGTTATGCTTTAAAAAATATCATGTGCAATATTTATTGTTTAGTGATAGTTATATTTATTAGTTTCCTGAAAAGAAAAGAAAAGCCCATTATTTTCATTTTTCTCATCATAAATTAATTCCAGGTTAAGTCCAAAATTATTTATTTGTTAGGCATAAGAAGTTTCACATTTTATTAATAATAATAAAAAAAAAATAATGGATTCCAATTATTCCTCAGAAATTCACAAAAAAGAGTGAGTTCCAGAAATGGTAAAGCAGAAAACGTAAGCTACAGAGTCCGCTATTCAACTATAGAAGATCAAATAGTGAATCAAATAGAGAATGAAATATCTGATATTTCTTCAAAACTTTAATATTAATAACAGTGGACATTTTTATTTTAGGTTTTGTTAATTTTTAGCCCTAATCAAAAACTTAGTAAAAAATACAGTTTTGGCATTATTTATGTATTTTATTAAGATTATATAACATATTGTACAGGTACTACACATATTACATAATATTTATAATTTCTACACAAAACATGCATTTATCAGCAATGTTAAATTAAGTCTTCAAACATTTTATTTTACTGCAACCATTCACAAAAACATTGACAACTGTAAACCTGACCTTATAATGTGTGTATAGAGCAAATGCCCAGTGTTATTTAAAAAAGTAATTAAGTCTGAGTTACCTAAGAAACCTTGTGTAGACATAACATTTTGTAGTAAGGAGTTAATATTTTTGGATGTTTCATTGAAAGGTAGGACTAAAATAAAAGATGGCTGAACAGGTTAATTTAATGTTATTAGTTTTATGTGTACTTATTGTTAAAAAGGAGTTTGTTTGTGTGTGTGGTAATAAAGTGGTAAAACAACTTGTCAACAATGGATGGCTGATCAGAGTTGGTCTCAAGTAAAACTCTCAGGGACATTTTTCATTGATTGAATAAACTGTAATGGATAAAGTAGAATAATTATTCTCCAGAAAAAATCTATGTTAGTTACTAATTTAAAATATAACTTAATCTTTTCATTTACAATGTACTGCTATTTTGGCATTCAGATATGCAGATGAATGGAGTGAAGTTACTGTACATATGCATTGGGGTTGAGAGCTATGTTTAATCTTCTTCAGGTGAAATTATATATATATATATATATGTGTGTGTGTGTGTCATATTATTATTACTATTTGTGGGATGATTTGAGAAAGAGGACGCTCTGAGGAAGGTACTTGATATTGTACTGAAACGTCAGCATTTAGCTTTTTCACTACATGGAATATCCCGCAAATAGTAATAATAATATGACATCTTTTATCCGTGAAAACATTAATTAATATATATATATATATATATATATATATAAATTATATATATATTAAAAACTATGTAATCCAACATTTATGTAATTATTCTTTAGTCAGGGTGTTGGGATATTTATTAGTCATTGTGAATTTATAATCTCTGAATGGGATCCTTTGCTTAATGGGTAATCCAGGTTCAGAATGATGGAGTTTAGTCACTGCAGTGCTGGATGGATGAAGAATAATTTTACAATCCTTGTAAATATTAAAATTATATTGTATTTCTGTTTTTGAAATTGTTTGAATAGATGTATTTCATGTACATTTGAAGTGATATGTTTTGTGATCTGGATGTGCAGGTGATGGAGTGGAGTCCCTGCAGGTCCATTTATAATGCAACTTTCCAATTGTAATGTATTTACATCTGGCCAATAATTTATGGAATTTTTAGTATGTAAAAAATTGTTTTATTATTTTGTAATTTGGATGGTGGTTGTGTGTGGGGGGATCACTGGGCAGATGAGCAGGGTCTTTATGAGATACCTCATATGGTTGGGGATCACCCACACAGACTTACTATGCTATTGTACTTTGCCTATGTTAATATTATATTGTAAATTTTGACTTTGGCCTCACAGCACTTGGTGATGAGGCACAAATAAACTTCTTTTGGAAAAAAGTGGTGTGAGTAAAATTTAGATGATATTTTATCATTAAAATCAATTTAAAACGTTATGCCAAAAATTGTTAAGATTATAACAATATTATAAGATTAATAGCTAGACGGTAATTCATTTGCTCCTTGAAAAAAATAACACCTGTAATCTAATAAACTTGAATAACATTCAAGATTTTTTAACAATAATAATCCTTTAGAAATTGTTATTGTTTGTAATCTTAGAAAAGTTTCTATTTTTGATTAGATTGCATAATCTGCATTGAGGTTTTAGAAAAAAATATTGCATTGCGGAATGTAGATGTTTAATTTTAAAAATTATTATTATTATTATTATTATTATTATTATTATTATTATTATTATTATTATTATTATTATTATTATTATTATTATTATTATTATTATTATTATTATTATTATTGTTGTTGTTATTATTATTATTATTATTATTAATATTATTATTATTATTATTATTATTGTTGTTGTTGTTGTTGTTGTTATTATTATTATTATTATTATTATTATTATTATTATTATTATTGTAATATAGGAGTACCTCAGGCTAATATCCTTGCACCATTATTGTTTAACATTTATATTGATGATTTGGGAGAGAGTTAGGAATTTTCACATATTTTATGTTATGCAGATGATTGTAAAATTTTTAGGAATATTAATTCACTTAATGATTGCATATTATTACAAAAGGATACCAATATTTTTGTGAAATGGTGTAGAGATAATAAATAATTTTTAATATGGATAAATGTTCAACGGTTTCTTATTCCAAAAAATCAGAAATGATAATTTATCTTTATTATATTGAAGATCATAATATAAAATTTGTTGATATTCAGAAAGACCTTGGTATTATTTTTGCAAGAAATGTATCATTTCATTATTATATTGAAAATGTAGTAAATAAGGCTTTTAAATTATGGGTGCAATTGTAAGGCATGATAGACTATTTAATGGTTTTACAAAATATTAATTATTCTCTTTGGTTTTGCCTATTTTGGAATATGGTTCTATTGTTTGGGATCCCAGTTCCAAATGAGATATTATTAAAATTCAATTAGTTTATGATAAATTTTTCCAAGTACATTAAGTTAAAAGACCATTATCTATTCCTATTCATTAGAAGAAAAATGAGAGATCTCTATATTTTATATAACTTTGTGAATTAGAATATTATAATAACTACCAAAATTTCAAATACTACTTTTAGTAATTGTTTACTTAAAACACATACATTTATTTTATTTTATATTAAGGTTTGTCACTGTAACATATTAAAATTTTTACCTTTGTTTCATTTGCTTAATATCTATAATCAAGATTTTACTAATGAATCTATTTTTTTTTTTTAGATTTTAAAAAATTTGTTACTTATCTTATAAAAAACTTATAGCATATAATTATATTAATAATTTGTTATTTTTACTCATTTATGTATATTATTTATGTATATTATTGTATAGTTGTTATAGTGCAATTTCTGTAATTATTATTATTATTATTATTATTATTATTATTATTATTATTATTATTATTATTATTATTATTATTATTATTATTATTATTATTATTATTATTATTATTATTATTATTATTATTATTATTATTATTATTATTATTATTATTATTATTATTATTATTATTATTATTATTATTATTATTATTATTATTATTATTATTATTATTATTATTATTATTATTATTATTATTATTATTGTTGTTGTTGTTGTTGTTGTTGTTGTTGTTGTTGTTATTGTTGCTGGTGGTGGTGGTGGTGGTGATGTTGGTGGTGGTGTTGTTGCTGTTATTAATAATGAGCATTCCAATATTATATATTAGTTTATTAATTATGTAAAATATATAAAAAAATAAAATCCGCATTCAAAAGTACAGACTGCATGTGGCAACTGCTGATTGAATGCATTTTCCTGAAAGTAATCCTGTAACCATTGTATTGTAATAGTATTCACAACTCAGACCCTGGATATTGCATAACTTCTTATATCTTAATTAAATACTGATTTATGACATAATTATTTAATCTATTAATTATATAATTGATTGTTATATATTACATCTGTAAACTAGTTATGTTAAATGAGGAAATATTGAATATACACTATACCTACAATGCAATATTTAAAACATGTTTTATTGTTTATTTGATACTGAATGTTGTTTCAGTTTAGTTGAACACATCTTCTAATATTTCTGTAATCTAACTTTTTATACTGATCAGATGCAATATAATGTTTTGTTTTGGGTTATACTCTGTCAGAACCTAACTACCTGAAAAAAAAACTATGATGTCTATTGAACATATTTTCAAATTATTGATTCTGGATTCAAAATTGAATCAGAGATACAGCTACTTCATATGATTTCAATGGTAATATGAAGTTATAATTAAATCAGTCAGCATGGTATTAGCAAAACATGCATTTTTTTGTAATTTTATTAATTAAATTCATATCTATTTTATTAACATTATTATTTAATTATGGATTGATAATGATGATGATGATGATATCAGTAATGAAAATTTTCCATAACATTTTCCCACAAATCATTACTTCAATCCTGGTTCCTATACTGTTTGCTGACTTTTTAAAAATAATGTATCCTCTCGGATATTGCTAAATAATTAACTAGATTTTAAAATATATAGATACACAGGTTGTGGTTAAATTTCCTTTCAAACTTACTACATGATACAATATCAATTCAGTACTCTCATATAAATGAGATTAATCTCAATTTTAAGCTCACCTATGTCTTGAGATATAGAAATTCAGAAAAGTTGCACATTTCTCCAAAACTGCTCACACTTTGAATATTTGTATTCCATAAGTGCACAATCAATCTCAAATAATTGCTTTCAAAATATGTAAAACATATCTATTTCTACAATGCATCTGTAATTAATCATTCACATGGGCATAATCATATGTCATGCCCATCTTGTTTTAAAAATACAGAAAACCAAAATATAGTTTACCTTTTACTTACATTCCATACACTTTTTTATCTAGGAATATCACAAAGAAAAGTTACTAGCCTATAGCTTTTTCAATTTTGCAGAACATTGTAATTCTTAGTGTATCAATATTAATACCAAATTTAGATTTAAAATCATCATCCTTTGTAAACTTTTTATGAAAAAGGTAAAAATAATAATTTTCCAAAAATATGACATTATATTTATGAACTTTGCGTATGCCATCAGATATATTATTTGGGGAATAATAGCTTATGAAAAGGCATTATAGATTCACCATATCTTAGAAAATATAATTTAAAATAAAAAAAAGTAAGGCAATTAAAATAAGAGAGATAATTATTTTTATAGATTAAATACATTTATTGACTGTGCACTAAAAAAAATATTTATTTAACCACAATTGGGATTTTTAGATTTAACTTGAAATAAAAGCATTGGATAATCTTGTTATAAAATATAGGCAATGATTTAATGCATTTCTGGACCCTGCCACCATGTGTTTATTTCATGTTCTATCTAAAAAACTCAATTGTGATTGAAGAATTGATTTTTTTTTAATTTTTAATGCACATTCAACAAAAACATTTAATATAAACATTTATTATACTTATTATTTTTTAGCCTAGTATTGGTTCAGTAAATGAAAATGTAAAAGTGTATCATACATTAAATTGACCAGACCCTGGGAGTTTATATATATATATATATATATATATATATATATATATATATATATATATATGTGTGTGTGTGTGTGTGTGTATGTGTGTGTGTATGTAGATGTATCCATTTAAATCAACTTAATTAGAAAGCACTTAATCTAGAATAGCTACCCCAGGCCAGGAATCAAAGTAAACTGACAGACTAATGCATCAGTCTGTCAGTTTACTTTGATTCTTGGACTGGTGCTGTAGTTCTGATTTGTGTTTTTTAATTAAGTTGATTTAAATGGATAACTCCACACATTTAAGATTTCCATCAATAACTTCCATTAATATATATATATATATATATATATATATATATATATTTAAATAAACCTCTTTAAACATATATATATATATATATATATATATATATATGTTTAAAGAGGTTTATTTAAACTTCATTGTAACAATATTTCATACTCTGTAGTCAAGTTGTAATCTTTAAGTGTCCATATATATTCAATGGACCATTAGTAAGAATGGATTTCCATTCTTGCTATTAAAAAGGTGAGAAAAGTTGCTTTGGCAGCAGTTAGAAATATTGATTACTATATTTACTGTAAATGTTTAGGTGGTGACTCGTTAGAATCTAATTATATATATATCATTAAAATCAGTCAACACGTATATAACTAAATATTTCTGCTGTAAGTTAAAATGTATATGCCTTATGTGTATACCGTATTTAATATGTGTACATAATATATATGTATATAATTGATTAAAATATAAAATACTTTTTTAAGTGAAAAGTTTTTGACATTTTACTTTGATTATAATTTTTTTGATTTAAAAAAAAAAAAAAATGCTTACCAAAACTATCTTGCAAATGAAATTTACTTATTAGGTATCATTTTACTTTAAATCAAATTTATTTCTATAGTGCATATAAATTAATAGGTATTTATGTAGTATGTTAATATGTTTACTAATTATGTATATGTCTAAAAAATTAATTCACCTATTTAAATTAATGCCTCCTATCATACAAAATTTTAACAAATTATATTAAACTTGAATATATTAAATAACAATTTTAAAAATTTTTAAAAAATCTTTATACCACTCTCTAGTGAAGTAATAAACAAACAAACAAACATATTATTCAACCTGAATAAAAGCATTTTTTTAAAAAAAAGAGCTGTCTAAAGTGTTTTTATAAAGTTGATACTTAAGATAAATTTTTAAAATAATTTGATGATTTTTTTTAATAAGCTAAAATGAAGAAAATCGAATCAATGGTATTGCTTTGGGGGTTTCTTTTCTGTAAAAAAATGTTTATTGATTTTAGATAGAAAAGCTATTTTTGAAATACGTAGTTATAAAACGATTAGATAACTTTGATTTTTAAAAAGTAAAACAGTGATAGTAATAATACAATATTTTAACTTGTTAATAATAGTTTTGTAACTAAAATGTTACTGTTTGTGATCTATCGCATTCACATGACATATAACCTTATTATAAGTGTGATTCCAGATTTTCAAAATTTAGAATAAATTTATTTACTTTATATGGTACTATCACTGACAGCTCATGGTTTAAGAGGGTGTGAATTTTAAATACTAATTAGTCTGGATATTAAACTAATGCATCTTGAAAGTATTTTAAATTTAGAGTATAGTTAGTGAGCTATTAATTTTAGTATTCTCTATATAACATTACAATTTCATTTAAAAGTGTCACATGTTACTCTGTCACCAACTACTTTAGGTAAAGTATTAATGATTATTACTAATGTAAAAATACCACTATCTCAGATTTATATTTTAAACCTTAATTAGTGCTTAATATTAGAGTTTTGAATGTAGACAGTTTAACATTTGTAAATCAAATTGTAATAATTTGATATTGATACATACTGCACAAATAATGAATTCATGTGTATGAGGTAGTGATATGGACCAAATAAATACTACTTGTCCTGCATGAAATACATTTTAGAGATCATTTGTGTTTTTCAGACATCCTTATTCATATATTTTAATATGTAGTAGAATAGATGTTTTAAATATATGTAAAATAGAATATTAACATATATTGGAATCATTAATGCAAACATTTTTCTTTTTTTATTATTAGTATAATATTGACATTTAGTTGGTAAATTACATGTCATTATACATACAATGAAGGTCATCCAGAAAGTAAGAAAAAAACTTCTATTTATGCATGCATAAATTAAGCTTTTATTTCATATATATATCTTCTTTCTCTGCTACATTATCAATTATACTCTCTGGTTTTCATACTGGTAATATTTTAAACAGATGCCAACTCTGGTGATGTTGTATATCTCAAGATTATTAAAACAAATAAATTTAAAATGGGGAATTAAAATTATTTCTTTCATATTTCTATAATAATAAATATTAACTTATTTAAAGATTTTTATATTAAGAGAAGTTGTAAAAGAGACAAATAATGTAGGTTGTCATCAATGAGCCACCATATTCCACTGGATGTCACTGTTTTCGTGCTAAAACAAATAAAAATGCTGTTTCCGCGGCCGACACGTTCGAACCCGTGTTTTCTATAATACAACTTTTTTGTTGTACTACAGATTGTAGGCCGCTATGTTGCATAACAGTACAGCATGTATGTTTATGCAGCAAATACATTTTCCCAATTTGCACAGTTTATAAAATGGTTACGACTTGGGGAGAGGGTGTGTTTTTTTTAATTGGATGGAAATGTTATTTTTATTGGATTTTTTTTTTATTTTGAAGTATTGAAATGTTCAGATTTTGTAAAGTAATAATTAACAGACTTTTTACACCATAGTATATTGAAGTTTTAAGTAGTAAATGTTGATGAGATATATGTATAAATTGAATTGGAATTAGGTAACATGTCTTGTAATGTACTGTTCGTAACATTTCCAGAGACATTTTAAGATTGTACCATGTGTATATTTTTGAAATAAAAAAGAGTGTTAATACAAAAATATCCAGTAAGAAAAGTACAATTGTACACTGTTTTTTAAATGTCATAAAAAGCATATATTATAAACATTATATATATATATATATTTATATATATTTATATATATATATATATATTTGTCGTTGTTTAAAAAAGTTTTAGTTTCTTTCTTTTCTCCGACTACTGTTATACTTTGTTGAATATAGTTTACATTTATTGTTATCATTTATTTTATAGATGTTAGTAAAAAAAAATATTTACAAAAATATGATTTTGATATTTTTTATTTTAGCATTACAAACAACAGAACACTAACCGTAAACCTAACCCTAAACCTAACCCTAAACTAACCCTAAAACTAACCAAAAAGCTAACCCTAAAACTAACCCTAAAACGAACCCTAAACCTAACCCTAAAACTAACCCTAAAATTAACCCTAAACTAACCCTAAAACTAACCCTAAACCTAACCGTAACAACTTTTACTTTTAGTTGTCATTCTATTTGAAATAAAAAATAGCAGTAAACAACAAAAAAAAGCCATAACCCCAGTAAAAAATCTCTGATAGAAAATTGATTTTTCTAATAAAAAGAAAACTAAAAGAGATGAATCAAATTGTAATTTGTTTATTTTATTTTACATTTATTATTATCATTTAATTTGTATACGTTAATAAAAAATAATATTTAAAATTAAATAATATTTAAAAAAGATGATTTTCTTTTGTTTTTATTTTCACATTACAAAAAACACATCAAAATGATTATAATTAATGGCCTGTGAATGATCATATTTCATAGTTTAAGCACGATAACTGTGCCATCCAGTGGGGTATGGTTGCTCATCGACGACAACCAAAATGTATAACCAATAATAAATTAAATAATTTTTTTTTCACTCTTCAGTAATTTTATTTATCCATTTGTTGTTGTTTTTTTTTTTACTTTTTTTTGCAAAAATAATAAAAGTTATAAATAAGTAAAATTTTTAGTAATGGTTATCGGTTTTTTAAAAGAAACAAAACTTTTTTGTTAAGAAGTACATTTAATAAAAGTTTTTTTTTTCTTTTCTCTTTTTTATTTAAAATCAAAAATAATATTGTTCACATAAAAATATAATTAAATGATTATGATGTTTTGGTAGTTAAAAAAGAGAAAAATTACCACAGTGGAATTTCTGTAAGTATGATTATAACTTTATTAATTAAAAGTAAAAAAAAAATATTTAAAAAAAATGATTCAATTGGTCAGATTATAATGCAGTCATGTGTGAGATAATACATGATTTTATGTTTATAATTATTGTTTCAAAAATTATATGAGGTCAGGCCAAAGCATTAGATTTCATTATCTATTTTAGTCAGCAAGTTATTATTGATTCAGCTTTTGAGAGCAGAGGAGTAGCAGCACATACTCTGTGAAGAGAAAAATAAGAACTATTCTGGCAATCTAAAGTAAGGTTAATCTTATTAGTAATTTGAAAAAAGAGATTTCTAAATGGATTAGAAGAAAATCATGTGCTAACATTTACATAAAAGCCAAGAATCACTAAACTTAATTAAATAGCCTGTTCAATAGGCAAAAAGTGTAAATGAATGAGAATATTTTTATAAAAATCTGAACAGGGCTTGTTGTCCATTCAAAACATGACCGTCTCAGCCTATGTTAACCTGAAATGCAAATTTTTATATTAATAAATTGAGATTTTCATCTTGTATTATCTTAAAATTTATTATATTGTAAAATGGATACATGTAATTGCCTTTACCCAACCATAAAATTTACATTAATTTGATAATCAATATTATAAGCATAAACTGAAAACATAAAGTTATAATAAGAAATTCAAATTAAGATAAGTCATTTTGGAAAATATTTTAATTTTAATATGAATATCTCAAATCTACAATGAGAAAAACTAATCTGAAAAAAAAAACTGAAAGTTATAATTACAAAAGAACTAAAAACAATATCATGATAAAATAACTTATTTTAGAGTGCACATTTATTTTCACAAATGATTATTTTCTTAATGTTAATAATAATTGATAGCAAAAATAATTTTGATTTAAGTCTTTTTGTTGAAACATTTTTTTTAATTTTCTTTTCAAAATTTGTAAAATGTGTATAGCACATTACCATTCTTATAAAAAATGAAAGGTTTAAGTAGTCTTAGTTTTTCTCCTTTTTTGGAAGAGGTTGTTTTTAGATTTAATTATTACAAAAAGAAAAATAAACAAGAAAGTAAATAATAATTGATTTAGTAATAATGCTCAATTGATTAATCTTACTTGCTATATGAAATTACATTTTTATAGAAATGGATTATATTTGGAATCATAATATTGTCCTTTCTTTTTGGAATTTATTAATTGATTGCCTAATTTCATTAAACAAATGAAAAACAATAATAATGTTAATGTCTATATTTTTTCAACTTTCTATTCTATCACTAAACATCACATGATCACAATTGCCTGTTTTACCTATTCTATGAATTAGCCATGTGTGTGACTTAATTTCATTATGGCATAGTGTTTAAGAGATTTATAAATTATTCCATTAAGACTATTTAAATTAAGCTAGCACTAGAACAATAATTGTTACTTTATATGTATGTTGGAGTATTTTGTTTGTTTTTGGACATCCTGGTGGTACTCCAGATAGTGTTAAAAGTAAAAAAGTATTTCAAAAATTATATATTGCACTTTATATATAGATTAAAAATTAGTCTGCAGTTAGTTTATATAGTCATGGTACCACATATCCAGAAAATTGATGATGATCAGCAGAATATTTTTATGTCAGTATTTTTATGTATATTATTCTGTTTTTTTTGCATTTTGGCACTTAAATAAGTGTATGTGATGAATTAATTTTATATTAATCATTGTCTAGATAATTAATCTATATTTTGGCATTAACCAACCCATTTACACAAGCAACAGACCAATGGCAGAGAAATCTAGACATTCACTTTGTGTTTTTCACCCTCTACTGGAAAATTTGGTAACAATTTTTTTTTAAAGCTGTAAAATTCATGTATATATTTTTTCTAATATTTTAATACCAAAAAAATTCAATAGATATCAAGACAATTAAATAATCAGGAATTTCAAAGTATCTGAAACCACATATTGATGCTTTGTCATTTTATATTAGGAAATCACAAACTTTGTGAGATTACTTCAAAAAAATATTACAATGATCTAAAAAATTGATTTTTTTGAAAAATTTAGGAGTATTTTTGTTTCATAATTGCATACTATTATTAGAAATCATATATATATATATTTGTGTGTGTGTGTGTACTATTATTAGAAATCATATATATATATATTTGTGTGTGTGTGTGTATAATTTGTTACATAAATTTTTCACTTTTAAATGTAAAAGAATATATTATTCTATGTAATGTTACTAGAGAGATTATGGTTATGGAGAAGACAACAGTCTAGATGTGATTTTACTCAAAAGTTAGTTTACAACATATAGCGATATAAAAATTATGATTTTTTTTTTAACTTTTAAGGTATAAATTGATAGATTTACTATACATTAAAAATAATTTTTTCCAGATTTTTAAATCAAACATTGAACAAAGAAGATTATGTTTATATTGCAAATTGAATCTGCTCCACCTGAAATTTGTTGGAGTGACAGCATTTTGTTATTATTAATAGCCAAATTTTAAAATAATTTTTTAAATCAAATGTGGTTTGTTAAAATGTATTTAATTTCTAAGGAAAATTATCTATAAAATTAGTTATTCTGCTAAATAATATAATTTAATATTAAAGTGAATGTTGACAGCTTAAATCTATGGAGAACAAAGGAATCTATCATACTACATGAGGGTTAATCTTTTCTTTGATGGAATAATAATGGATGAATTGTTTAGTCATATGCTGGTCATATAATTTTTTAATATTATAATTACTTATTTTTATGAAATGCTGAAGTTTTCATGTTCCTTTTATATATATATTCATTATATATTTGTTGATAACTTCATTGAAAATGATCATTTGACTGTGGAATTTGAAAGAAATAATTAGCATTTCTCCATGTTATCAATCTGCTTCTATTTTTGTTTCGTTTCAATATAGAATGCCCTCTGTGATTTACAAGAATTTGTTATTTACTATTTTGGTTTACCAAATTAGAAAATTATTTTCTGTACAGATATTTTGATTATTATTTCTCATATGTATATATACGAATGTTGGGCTGCCACATTAATAATTGCTTTCATTAATGGTTAGTGTTCAATAAGTCCTAATAACTTGGTCATTGCTTTGTCTTGGTATCATATATATTCTCATTGATGTCCAAACATCTGATGAGAAATGGATGGGAGTTTTCTGAGAGATATAAATTACAGTGGGGAATTGAGCTTAAATTTTCCTCCGCCCGAATTAATATAAAATTTTATGAGTTATTAGTATTATTTGTAATAGCGCTCTGTCTGTGTAATTATTTATTAACCCATTCGTTAGATATTATTGCAAATTATTAAATAAATTATTGATAAATAATGATTGCATAAATGAGTTTCATTAAGTTTGCAATTTGGCGCCCCGACAATTTTTATTCATTTGCTATCCCATCATAGTTGATCCTGAGACTGGCCACTCCTGAGATGGGTCCATTCTGTTTATTAGTGTGGGTTTTTTTTAGAAGTTATAATAAATCATCATCATTATCAGCCATTATCAGTCCATTGCAGGATGAAGGTCTTTCCAAGTGTACTCCATCTTCTTTTATTTTTAGCTTCTCTTCTCCATATCACCCTTGCACACTTTCTTATTTCATCCATCGATCTCATATGTAATATTTTTCTGAATCTTTTACAATATTTTGGAAACCAGTTTAAGATTCCAATTGTCCATCTATTATCATCTCTTATAGCAATATGTCCAGCCCAACTCCACTTCAAAAGAATTTTTTTAATGTGGTCAGTAACACTGTTTGTTCTCTTACCCATAAATTGTGTTTCAATCTCTTCTTTTACTCCCAACACACATCTTTCCATACTTCTTTCAATGGTCTGAAGTCTCTCTATTCCTCTTCTATTAAGTGTCCAAGTCTCATTTCCATAAATAAGAACTGGTAAAACACATTTATTAAAAACCTTCCTTTTCAAACACATAGGAATGTTTTTTAGTACCAAGTTATTTCTACCAAAAGTATTCCAACTAAGTTTAATTCTATGATTAATTTCATCCATTATATTTCCATCTGTACTAATAATCTGACCAAGGTATTTGTAACTGTTAACTTCTTCTAACTCATCATAATCGATCTTTATTTTCATATTTTGAGAAAATCCATTTAACATTACTTTATTCTTTGTAACATTTATCTTTAGTCCTACTTTATCTGATAACTACTGCAACATTTCCTGAAATTCTAATGCATTATTTGCAAAAACAATTACATCCTCTGCAAAATGTAAATGACTTAAATAATCTAAATTTACTTTCACTCCTTTAGCTTTCCATTTTAATACACAAAATACTTCTTGCAGTACTGCTGTAAAAGTTTTGGAGATATGGAGTTATCCTGTCTTACACCCTTCTCAATGTTGATTTTCCTAGTATCATTATAAATAAGCATTTACTTTTATAGCGTCTGCATATAATTGTAATTTACATTCATATCGGCCTTTCAAACCAATTGTGCAAACACTTTGCGAGTGTTAAATAATAAATGAATGCCTTCTGATCAATACAAGATATAGAATTTATGCAGGAATAAAAAGAATCCTCTTATTCCTATGACTCAAATATTTATATATGAGCAAATCTGAAGTACTTGCACAGAAGGCGTGATGATAGAACGGTCACTTTTAAATTACTATATACAATGTCTGAATGAATGACTCGATGAAATTTTCTAGAATTTACTAAACATCATTCCAACTGAAACTTAATCATATATATAAATAAATGCTTATTTATATATATGATTAAGTTTCAGTTGGAATGACGTTTAGTAAATTCTAGAAAATTTCATCGCATCATTCATTCAGACATTGTATATAGTAATTTAAAAGTGACCGTTCTATCGTCACACATTCTGTGCAAGTACTTCAGATTTGCTCATATATAAATATTTGAGTCGTAGGAATAAGAGGATTCTTTTTATTCCTGCATAAATTCTATATCTTGTATTGATCAGAAGGCATTCATTTATTATTTAACACTCGCAAAGCGTTTGCACAACTAATATCATTATGCAATATAATTGTTGCTGTTGCATTTATATAAATATTTTTTTTAAATATGACAATATCCTGAATCTATATCTTGATGATCCAATGTTTTAATCACTGAATTAATATTTATAAAATCAAATACCTTTCCATAATCTACAAATCCAAAGCATAATGGCAACTCATATTCATTTGTCTTTTGTATAACTTCTCTTAATACCTGGATATGATCTACTGTATTAAAACCACTTTTAAATCCAGCTTGTTCTCTTGTTTGATGGAAATCCAATGTTCTCTGTAGATGAGTTGTGATTTTCTTGATAAAAATTTTGTATGAATCTGATTAAAGGCTGATAGGTCTATAATTTCTGATATCTTCTTTATCACCTTTTTTGAATATTAATATTAATATTGCATTCTTCCAATCATCTGTTACATCTTTAACATTTAGGCATTTGGTATATAACTTTGCTAAAAAATTATATTTCTTCACCTGCTTCTTATAATATGTCACTTATAATTCCATCATTACCGGGAGCTTTTTTTTCATACATTTAATTCCATGTCTCACTTCTTCATTTAAAATTCTGGGCAATTTGGAAGATGTAAAAATATAGGAAGTACTTGTTCTTTATTACTATATAATTATTGATAAAAGTCTTCTACACATTTCGTGTGTCATCTCTGTTTTTAATAATAATTCTTCTTTTTCTTATTACAGATACAAATTTTCTACCAATAGCAAAATGTTGTTTTATTCACTTGAAACTTTTATTCTCTTTTATGGCTTTTCTTGCTAGTTCACAGTTATACTTTCTTATATCATTTTCAACTTTGTTCATGCCATTTTACAAAATTTGAGATATTCAATCCTTTTTACAGCACCATTTTTGTATATCTTCATATTCATTTTTTCCTTCATCAATTCTCTAGTCTCAGCAGAAATATTATTGGTCAATTGCTGCTTTTTTATCATCTATTTTTGTTGCTGTTTTTAAAAGTGTATCAGTTATTTTCATATTTATTTTATTCAAATCTGAATCATGTTCAAAATCTACTCTTACTTGAAACCAATTTGTAAGTTCTAATTTAAATTCATTAGAATATTTCTGATATATATATATTATAACTGAAATAATATTTTTAAACGGTTTATAAACAATTCAAACAATCTTTAAATCCGCAGAAGTACTTTCGGTTACTTTCAAACCTGCCTCAACTGCTATTAAATTCAAAAACTAAAAGCGGAAGCAAACGTCATCAATTCAAATTCCACGAATCTCGTATTTTAATGTTAGAAGCTTGTCGATTTATCAAATGTGTTTTATTCCTGTTTATAAAAATTGCCTCTTTAATTTTTCTTTTACTATGGTTTCTCTCTTCATGAAGAATTTTCACATTTTCAAAATTAAATTTAAATTTATGTTTACATGTTTTTTCATGATCAAAGAAAACTGAAGAAGATATTAAATCACCATTATTTTTATTTTTTACACGCTTATATAACAATTCGTGTTCCTTCAATCTTTTCTCAATGTTGCACCTAGATTCACCTATATATGATAGCATACAATCACAAAAAATTTGATATATGACATTACTTTTTTGCTTGATAGGTATGACATCCTTAGAATTATTAACTAATTTGTTAATATTGTTTGGAACGTAGAATGAAACATTAAATACATTCTTATATAAATCCTTAAAAAATTTTACTTGTGGATTTGAAATAAATGGAATAGATATCCATTTTTTATTATTAATCTTCATTTCTTTTAAATTATAATTTTTTTTAAATTGACTTAAAGTATTGTTTATTTGTTCCATTTTATAACCAACATCAAGCAATTCCTTGGCAAATATCTCAATATTTTTCAATTTATCACTTTGGTAACGACATAATTTTTCATTTCGAAACAAAATAGATTTAAAAACTTGCCATCTTATGCAGCATTGGTACTTTTGATTTAAAATTTATATATCCTCTTTTTTGCAATGGCTTAATTATTAGTTTATAATTTAATATACTGTTATCTCTTGTGATCATTAAATCTAAATAGTTAATCTTATAATCCTGTTCTTTTTCAATAGTCCATTTCAAGCCATTCAATTTATTTAATTCCTCTATAAGCAAATTTATACTATTAATGTTTCCACAGACAAAAACATCATCCACATATCTTTTGTAAATTTTAATATCTCCAAAAATACACATATTTAAAATATTACTCTCATATGTAGATAAAACGAAATTGCAAACTTGTGCAACTACAGGCAATCCCATAGGCCAACCTTTGGTCATTTTATAATATTGACCTTCAAAAGATGCAACAATGTTATCATTAAAAAATTTTAAAGAGTCAATGATAAATTTTATCATATATTTACAAATATTTTTATTTTTTAATGCATGTTCAATTATTTTTATGGAATTCATTCTATCAATAGATCCATACATTTCTGTAACATCCAATGAAGCAATAATATCATTTTCATCAATAATTAAATTTTTAATACTATTTACAAAGTCAAATGATGAAGCAATAGTATTTTCTCCAAATCCTAAAAAGTCTTGTAAAAGTTTACCAATATATTTAGAAGACTGATATATAAAGGAACCACCAAAATCTATCATTACTCGAAAAGGATTACCTTCTTTATGTAATTTTATATTTGCAAAAATACGAGGACATATAGCACAAGAAGGATATATCATATAGTATACATTATTATTTAAAACTTTATTTTTAGCAATTTTTAAAATATTGTTAATAAATTTTATTCTTTGACCATCCATATTATAATCTTCAATCAAAAAGAAACCAAGTTTGTCCATTTGCATTTTAATTTTATTAATATATTGATATTTCGTCAACAAACACATACGTAAACCTTTGTCCTCTTTCAAACAAATCATATCATCAATAGCCAATTGCCATGATTTATCATAAGGTATTGTATCAAATCTATTGCAATTAATTTTCTTAATAATATCATCAGCAAAATTATCATTACCAGGAATCATTTCAAATGTATTTTGAACAGCTGCAATTAGTTCCAAATTATAATCTTTCCAAATACCACCAACGTATTTAGCTCCATGACTTAAAACGTATTTCTGAATTAAATGTATCCTATTATTTGATAAATTAACAAAGTTTAAATCCTTATAAGCGTGTGGATATCGCTTATTAAATAAAAAATCAACTTTTTTCTCAAATTTGTTATATAATTTACGTTCAATTACTTTAAATCCATTTTCACAAATAATTTTATATTCGTTCCAGGCATACCATTCATTTAAAATGATTAAATGTTCAATTGCTTTCAAATATTTACGAATATCAAAAAGTTCCTTTTTACAACTTTTAATAATATTATTTAAAATAATCAATTTTAATTTATCCAAACATTTTGGTATTAAATTTATACAGCTGTTCAATTTTATATTACAACAATTCGGGAATATCTGAAAAATTTTACAAACCTTGAATGATGCATAAGATGGCAAGTTTTAAATCTTTTTTGTTTTGAAATGAAAAATTATGTTGTTACCAAAGTGATAAATTGAAAAATATTGAGATATTTGCCAAGGAATTGCTTGATGTTGGTTATAAAATGGAACAAATAAACAATACTTTAAGTCAATTTAAAAAAAATTATAATTTAAAAGAAATGAAGATTAATAATAAAAAATGGATATCTATTCCATTTATTTCAAATCCACAAGTAAAATTTTTTTAAGGATTTATATAAGAATGTATTTAATGTTTCATTCTATGTTCCAAACAATATTAACAAATTAGTTAATAATTCTAAGGATGTCATACCTATCAAGCAAAAAAGTAATGTCATATATCAAATTTTTTGTGATTGTATGCTATCATATATAGGTGAATCTAGGTGCAACATTGAGAAAAGATTGAAGGAACATGAATTGTTATATAAGCGTGTAAAAAATAAAAATAATGGTGATTTAATATCTTCTTCAGTTTTCTTTGATCATGAAAAAACATGTAAACATAAATTTAAATTTAATTTTGAAAATGTGAAAATTCTTCATGAAGAGAGAAACCATAGTAAAAGAAAAATTAAAGAGGCAATTTTTATAAACAGGAATAAAACACATTTGATAAATCGACAAGCTTCTAACATTAAAATACGAGATTTGTGGAATTTGAATTGATGATGTTTGCTTCTGCTTTTAGTTTTTGAATTTAATAGCAGTTGAGGCAGGTTTGAAAGTAACCGAAAGTACTTCTGCGGATTTAAAGATTGTTTGAATTGTTTATAAACCGTTTAAAAATATTATTTCATTTATAATTACAATATTATTTTTAATTAACGGATATTTTTATTTATTTTATATATATATATATGAAAAAGCAAAACAAGTTTTATATACATAAACTTGCTATCGCTTGTATTTATGATCAATAGATGGAGCTTTACCAAGACCTCCAAACAAGCATATTTTTGTTTACATAAACGTCAGAGTCAGAATTCACTTTCTCTTTCATTGGCTCTACCCTCAGATCAGCTGATTTCAAGCTGATTTGCTATCAGCAGTGAAGGATAGGAGTTAGAAACTAGACCTAAACACTAACTCCAAGTGTTTATGCAACAAGTTTCTATCAGTTTGCAAGCATGAATTTTTTAGACACGTAAATGTTTTCAAACTCAGCTTATCAAGCCAGATAGCTGTATGGATCTGATATCAGTTAAGTTTCTCCACATAGTCAAAGCTTTTGCAATATATATCATTGCAATAAACCTTTAAAGGTACATTTATCAGACCCATATAGCTATCTGGATTGATGAGCTGAGTTTGAAGACATTTACATGTCTAAAAAATTCATGCTTGCACACTGATAGAAACTTGTTGCATAAATGCTTGGAGTTATTGTTTAGGTCTAGTTTTTAACTCCTATCCTTCACTGATGATAGGAAATCAGCTTGAAATCAGCTGATCTGAGGGTGCAGCCAATGAAAGAGACATAGAATTCTGACTCTGACGTTCATGTGAACAAAAATACGCTTGTTTGGAGGTCTTGGTAAAGCTCCATCTATTGATCATAAATACAAGCGATAGAAAGTTTACGTATATAAAACTTGTTTTTGTTTTTCATAAATGTACCTTTAAAGGTTTCTTGCAATGATATATATTGCAGAAGCTTTGACTATGTGGAGAAACTGAACTGATATCAGACCCATTCAGCTGTCTGGCTTGATGAGCTGAGTTTGAAGACATTTACATGTCTAAAAAATTCATGCTTGCAAACTGATAGAAATTTGTTGCATAAACGCTTGGAGTTAGTGTTTAGGTCTAGTTTCTAACTGTTATCCTTCACTGATGATAGCAAATCCGCTTGAAATCAGCTGATCTGAGGGTGGAGGCAATGAAAGAGACAGTGAATTCTGACTCTGACGTTTATGTAAACAAAAATACGCTTGTTTGGAGGTCTTGGTAAAGCTCAGTCTATATATATATGCGCGATGGTATAAAAATATGGAGAATATCCTAATTGTATCACGCAAATAATCACTGAATGATAATCAAATAAATGTATTAATAAAGCAAACTTATTTATGCTTTAAATATTTATAGATGGAATCTCAGGATTTTAAAATATATATGTTTCTGCACATTATGTAGAATAGTAAAAAAAATCTAATAATAATTATATCATTAAATTATTCTTTCAAAATTTTAAATGTAAATAATTATCAGATTTAATGTTATCTCAGGATTTAAAATATTTATACATAATAAATAGAGCTCTTAGGAATTTAATTTTATTATAAACATTATCATTGATATAGCTGAGTAACAATGGACATTTTATTATATTCAAAGTATATTCTATAATAACTATACCATATTATTGAAAATATAAGTTCTAATCATGATGACTATAATCAATAATATTATCTCTTAGTATGGCAGTATATTTTAAAATAATTATAATATTATATGGTCATAAATTGCCACTTAGAAGATGATTGTTAAAATATGAATATACAAAAAGATAAAGTAATTTAATAAATATTAAAATTCTATTTACAACTCAAAAACAATAATAATTACACACACACACACACACACACACACACATATATATATATATATATATATATATATATATCAAATCAAAACTACCCCAAATCCAAATTAAACCAGACCAGCATAAAAATAATATTAAAACACAACCTAAGGTTTCACTGCTACAAGCAGACTGCTCAAGTGTAAAGAACTACCAAAAACTACACAATATATATAACATTAAAAACTACCCACAAATCCATTCACTTCCCATCCACCCTTAATATTAAAAGAACTCTTAAATAAATTAATTGCTTCAGAATAATAAATTTTCAATAATAAAACTCTTTAATTCTTTTTTTGATTTCATTTCTCTCAAAGAAGACAACCTTAGCTTCATCAAAATCAATAGTGTGGCCTGTATCTTTTTCATGGACATACAAAGCAGAATTAAGATATCTATTTTCAACTCCACTTTTATGAACCTTTATTCTTTCATTAAAACTCAAACTACTCTGACCTATGTAAACCTTCTTATAAAATAAACAAGGAATAAAATATACTACACCAGGAATAGTCTTTCTATCAAAAACTTCTTTTGTATTATTTAATAAATTATTAAATGTAACACCCCTTTTCCAAGCAATTTTCTTATTTCCAAACAATTTACTATTTCTACACACAATTTTTTATTTTTTATTGTGCAGTCATTTAGTTAAAAGTAAAGAATTAAGATCTATAATTAAACCTGATAGCTATCAGTCTATATCTCATAAAGTAGCTGCTTTAAGGAATTATTGTCATAGGAATATTAAATTAAATAATTCTAATGGGGTAGCTTTGTTTCAGAAATATCAATTTTATAATGATTACTTAAGTGTTGGATACTCTGATAAATTTGTTAATTCTTATAAAATTGTGTGTAGAAATAGTAAATTGTTTGGAAATAAAAAAATTGCTTGGAAAAGGGGTGTTACATTGAATAATTTATTAAATATTACAAAAGAGGTTTTTGATAGAAAGACTATTTCTGGTGTAGTATATTTTATCCTTTGTTTATTTTGTAACAATGTTTGCATAGGTCAGAGTAGTTTGAGTTTAAATGAAAGAATAAAGGTTCATAAAAGTAGAGTTAAAAATAGATATCTTAGTTCTGCTGTGTATGTCCATGGAAAAAATACAGGCCACACTATTGATTTTGATGAAGCTAAGATTGTCTTCTTTGAGAGAAATGAAATCAAACGAAGAATTAAAGAGACTTTATTATTGAAAATTTATTATTCTGAAGCAATTAACTTATTTAAGAGTTCTTTTAATATTAAGGGTTGATGGGAACTGAATGGATTTGTGGGTAGTTTTTAATGTTATATATATTGTGTAGTTTTTGGTAGTTCTTTACACTTGAGAAGTCTGCTTGTAGCAGTGAAACCTTAGGTTGTATTTTAATATTATTTTTATGTTGGTCTGGTTTAATTTTGGATTTGGGATAGTTTTGATTTTATATTGACTAGTTTAGCTTTATGCTTGTAATGTTTATATATATATATATATATATATATATATATATATATATATATATATATATATATATATATATATATATATATATATATGTATGTATAATATATATAATTAGATATTTTCTAAAACTTGGATTGCAAACTTTAATATTTATATAATTATGTCATTATCTTATGTGAGTATAACAATACGTATGGAAAGTTGTGTCATTAATAAGGTTATTTAACTAGAATCAAATAAGTTTCAAATAATAATTTGAAATATAATATACTATATATTATTAGATTTTTATTTACTTTTTATTTCACCAGTTTTTAAAACTTGCACTTACGTCATACAAGATAGTATATCATTTCATCATATTTTAAGGGATAGGTATTTACCTTATATATGTGTGTGAAATGGACAGAGACTAAATATGACATTACAAAATATTTCCCCAATTAAACTATAATTAATAAATTAAAATGTCAGTTGTTTGAGCTTACTCCTCTACTAACATTAATTAACAGCAAGATTATTTATTTATTGAACAATGATGCTAATATTGTATTCTAAGTATTCATTGGTATGAAGACTTAAAATAATTCTAAAGATAATTCTATAAAAAATTCTCCAATACACATATAGTTATAGTGTGTAAGTGCTACTAGTAATATGTAATGCTTTCAAAGTAACATAAGGTAATAATAATAAATGTAACTCATTTAAATTATACCATTAAAATATTTGATAATATCACCACACAATATTTGACAGAAATTATTATTACTATAAAGAGCAATAAAACAATTATTTAAAATAAATCATAATAAACATTAATTTAAGTTATAAATTAAAAAAACAACAACTCCATTTTAAATAAAATATGGATATACACAAATAATGTTATAATACTAAAAAAAATGGTTATTTACTTCAGCATTATAATATTTGTATGTTCAAGTTTTATGATTTTTTCATTCTCACAATTGGTGTCATAGTGAAAATTTTATTTTATTAATAACATTAGCATTACAACAAAAGAAAATACAATAAATGAATTTCAAAATTAAAGCTCTTCTACATTTTTTTACTTCCCTAGAAGATAATATTTCAATGTGTGTTTGCATATACCCGCATAATATCACAATATTAAAAATAATTATATCCTTCAACATTAAAATACCTATCCATGTTTTATGACTTTCCACCTTTGCATTAACTTACATTACAAGGATTTAATTTTATTAATAACATTAGAAATAAAATAAAATATAAATTTTAAAATTAAAGTTTTTCAACAGTTCATCAGTTCACAAGAAGATAAAATTCTAATGTATGTGTTTATTCAAAGATTTCGTGTAAAAAATTTTATTATAGTCCTTTGGTACTTCTATATGCAAAATCCAAAGAACAATGTAATCAGATTATTTCAAAATAAATTATTCATAAGATGCTATATTTTATTTTTTAAATATGGGATATTCAAAATAAGTAGTTTTTCCTTATTATATATATATATATATATATTATATATGAATAATATATATATATATATAATAGTATAAAATTAGAAGTTTCTAAAAGCAATTTTCAGAGATTTTGATGTTTTAGAAAAAAACATTTTAATGACATTAATTTATAAAAAAAAATTGTTTTAAAATTTTTCTGATGCTACAATGTTCTAATAATAGATTGTCCAAAAGATTGTTTTTTTTTACTTTCAGTGAATCAGGTGTAAAGTGAATGATACCCCTTTAATTAAGTTAACTAATTTGTACTTTTAACAAAACATCTTCCTTTTGTATGGTATTTCCAGATGATGTTAATTCATACTGACAATCCTAGAAGATACATTTGAACTCAGATCAAATGTTTTGTAATGTCTTTAGCTCTTCATGTTAAATTTGCAATGATTCAATATAGTTATTGAAATATTTACACAATTAAGGTTGAATAAGTAAAAGAATAACAGGAAGAACAGATCAATTTAACTACTGAATCTTTATGTATAAGTTTCTAATGACATCAATATTTAGAGATCATCATCACTTAGACCATGAAAATAAAGTGTAGTAATTACACTTAAATCTATTAAACTCTTATATTTGACATCACAACCTCCTTAGTTTGATCAGCACACACATAATCATGTACAAAAATAAAGTTTTTGTGAAATAAAGTCAACATTTTTTGCAATAAAATTATTTTTAAAATTATAGATATTACTTACTATTTTATTAAAGTAAAAAAAAAAAATGTTACATTTCAATAAGTATTTAAATTATACATATTAAATAAATCATTTTTATTTTATTTATTTATTCTGAGACGATGTAACTTTTTATTTAAAATTAAAATAATAATTTACATTAAATCGTTTAGAACAGTTCATCATGAATACATCTGCACATATTCATTTTTTTTTCTAAAGATGACTATATCACATATTTCTAATTCAAATCATTCTGATGTTTGAACAATTGAAATATTGAATATAATCACAATTTAAGTTTTGTATGATTCATTTACTATCACTATTACGGCCTTCTTTAATGGTAACCATTACTATATGTATATAGGTATTATATTTAATAGTTCTTATAATATATGTGATTCAAAATCATGATGTGAATAAATGTTTTCTTCAATATTTGTGAAATACCAATAAGTTGTGGATATAATGAATAAATATACAAATCAATACTTTACAATTCCATTAAATAATTATTTCAGTAGTACATCAGTATTATGTTTTGGTATCATTAATAGTATTATCGATGTTTTTTATAAAATAGTGGCATTTTATTCCATGTTACACACATATGTACTTGCTTTAAATTTCGGAGTACACTCTATAGATCTTTAACGAAATAAGAACACATCTTTCGAATGCGATGGGAGACTTGATGTTTAAACCTTCATTAATGTTTTATGGTCTTTAAAGGGAGAGGTCAACATTGTTTTTTAATAATCCATGCTATATGGTAATGTCTTAATTATCAATTTCATAAATACATACATTACGTTTTTATAGTAAAATATTGGTTAATCATATAGATTTCCATTTGAAAATGATAAAAGGAACATAAATGAATACAAACTAAAAAAAAAAAAAATCATTTTTTTCTAATGTAAAGTATTCTTTCGATTGCCAGTCAACACACTCGAGGTTTCAAAGTCTTTATTGAATGATTATTCTTATAATAAATAGTCCTCATTTTAAACAAATATATATAAATTCATACCTGCAAAAATGCAACATACCAATTTTTTATGACAATGTATGGATTAAGCAGAGATATTTAATAAAATACTGTTTTCAAAATTCAAGATGATTTATTTTATCAATGCTTAAGAAAATAATAAAACTTCATGTACTTCCTGTTTTATTTATTTATTACAATTATTTTTTATATAAAAGAAGGGAATCATGAACTTATTCTCAAATACAGAATAAAATAAAACAAGTCAAAATTCTTATTTCAATTTCAATATTACTTTTGCCATTTATCTGTTATATGTGATTGCAATTCCCCTAGATGGTACAATATTATTTTTGTAACATTTAGATGCCAATAATTGTCTGAAGTATGCATTAAAAATAAATAAATTGTATTATATTTATACCCACAGGAATTATTTCATTTCCAATTCTTTCTTCTATCATATCAAATAATATTGAAGTTTATCATTATTACTCTATTATGTTTTATTTATCTTTAACCAGATCTTTATATAAATAAGCTATTCATGTGGCTTGAGATTTACTTATGGTTTTATGTGCATGAAAGTTCTCTCAATGGTGTCAATACCTTAAATATTATGCACATTCCAATATTGTACATTTTGTTTCATAATACCAAGTTTATAAGTATGGGTTATTACATAGCCCTCTTATAGCAACAATGTTTATTTAATTAAAAGAATTGACCATTTGTCATTTCACACTCTTTGAGATGATGTTTGAGTTACTGTAGAATTCAATTTTAAAAGTATTTGCAGCATCATGAAAAAAAGATTCATGGACTATAAACTATAAAAATGTATGATTGCTTTAGAAATATGATGCAATTTTTAGTATTATTAAAATATTATATAGGAATATTAAGTGCCTTATTAGACAGTAGCAGAACTGTTATTTGGCATGCATGTGTTTAAATACAGGCTGAATGTTTAATTTTTTGTTCAAATTGTTTTTTTCAGATAGTCAATCCACAACCAACCCTACAAATCATCAACCATTAGTAAGTAATGTAATATCGATGATTTTAACTGGGGATTATAACAAGGATAAAAAACTAATCATCAATCACTATTTAGAAACTGAAAATCTTGAATTATTTTATTTTCAATAAATATAATTAAATGTCTTTATTGCTCACGAGTGTATACTATGTTCAAACTCTTTCTATTGTTTCATTAAATGATTGGTTTTAGAAATGTTGGCCTTTCTGTTATTATAAAATTTTTATTTTACTCTAAATGTCAATAAATTGAACTTGATTTTCTTTTAATTTAATTTGTAAGTGAATAATATTCTAAAAATATATTTGCCTATTTTAAATATTTGAAAACTGACTTCCAAGGATAACAATGTGTTATTAATAACAAAATATTTATTTACATAAACCCTAAAACTAGTTTGTTTTTAATGAGAGCATATGAAGCTGGATTTATGAAAACTTTATTAAATTCTGCTTTAAAAACTGATACTTTTCTTACAAATATTATAATACTTTAATTTTTTTAACAATATTGATAGATGATTACATAATACATGTTGTCATTTTTTCTTTATTATATGATCTATTTCTAAAAATAAAACATAAATGAATAAATGGAAAATTTAGCTGTATATTTCTTAATAATAATCAAACAATTAGTGTGTAAAAATAATCAAAAATATTTTATAAACAAGCAAAATATTATTTTAAATTATATTCCAAAATCTTCATGAGATCCTACAATAATAAAATGGATATTTTTTTTGAAATTTCTGCCATAGTTCATAATATGCTGACCTCATAGAAACAAAACTTTCCATACAGTAGTGCCATTCAATGTAACCCAGATTAATCAATGAAAGCAGACAGGTTTGTTCATAAAATATCTATCTAGGGCCTACTCATCCAATATACCCTGACTATATTTTTAAGATGGTGCCTTTCATCAGTGAGGAATCTTCAATCTGAGAGCACTACACCATGATCATAGGATCTAATGCACCTTTCCAGTAGCTATAATTTACCTTATCAGCTAACTATTAAGCTTTGAGTCAAAAATGAAAACATAATAATGCATTCAATTTAAGCTCATTAGCTTGTGTATTCATATATATCTGAACTCAGTTCAGCATTCATACATGTTAATGGTTTGGTGCTTTAGAAACCATAGTCACTATATTCCTATTGGGAAGTATTTATATTACACCACTAAACATCACATGATAATAATTATTTCTGCTTACACAAGCTGTTTACACAGAGGCAAAACTCTCTATACAGTAATCCCACTCACTGTAAAAGAGTAATTCATAAATACATAAAGATTGTCTGGAAATATTGGATGAATAGGTATTAGATAAGGATTTTACATACAAACCTTCCTGTATCAATTGATTACTCCAGTTTGCACAGAGTGATGCTATTATGTGGAAAGTTTTGCATCTGTGTAAACATATTGTGTAAGCAAAGATGGTGATAATATAATGATTAAAGACATGCTGACATCTTAAGATTTTTATCAACTTTATTATCAATAGAAGCATTATATTTAAATTTTAAAAATTGTGGGTCCTTATCATTTAGCATAATGTTAATACTACAATTTAAAACTATAGGACAACAGTACTTTTTTCCAAAGAAACTCTCCACAATTTTCAATGAATATGAGGATATATAGGGTTAAATAAAATCGTTAAATCATGAATTTCCAAATTTGCTATTCTATTGTTTTTAGACTTTATAGTATTTTGGATAACTGTTTAAAAAAACATAAAAGAAATTGAAGATATCTTCTTAATTAAAGTGAAAATTCTAAAAAAAGGAGTCGTTTTCCTTTTCTGCTTTATGTAAATCTAGAAAAATATCAAATTATGTCTAAAATAAAATAATGGCTTTTTAATGTTGCTTTAAAGTTGACTGTAAAATTGCTAATAAAAAATTGTGGATGAAATATTATTTATTTTCTGATTTCCATTTTATAAATTAAAAATGATTGGGAAAAAAATTAACATCAATTTTGGGTTCATATTTTTCTTATTTTAAAACCTTTTTGTTTATTTAAGCAATAACATTATTTATACAGATATCTATAAATGCACAATCACTGTTTCTGTTATTAAAATATACACTGCTATTACCTATTTAAAAGTAAAAAAAAATCAGCTTATCTTTTGATAAAAAATACAGAAAAATAATGCATCAAAAGAAATGAGAGTATGAATAATACTGAAATGTAAGTAATTCCATAGTTTACAGCAAGTGAAGAAAGATAAAAATCTAATAATTAAATTACTGACAAAATAATATCTTTATTAATGTTATAGAAATTTATGTTAGATTGATTTTTTTTAAAGTTTTAAAAAGGTCTCTATTACAGAACACTATGGTTTTATTGAACACTTTTTAATTAACCTGTTCATTTTTATGCCTGCATTATGTGGGCATGAATTTTCAAATTACAAACATTCAGCTTAAGTTTAATATTAATGGAAATCTACACAGTCTATGCATGCATTTTTTAAACTTTCATTCCCATCATTCTTATTAGTTTCAGAAAAGGTAAGTTTTATTTTTTTATGATAAAAAATAAAAAGTTTATGATAATTTTTGTGAACAACTAAATTGAATTTTTTGTTTTTCACTTAGTTTTTTTAATGTCTAATCTTTATTACCCTGCCATTGATGTCCCAATTATCGAATTTGGTTCACATATGTCTAGGTGTCTGTGTCAAATCTGCCACAATGGTTTTCCAATCTTTCATTGACACATTTATAAAAAAAACTTTCCTTTCCAAACACCTAGGCACATTTCTCTTTAGTATCAAGTTATTTCTACCAAAAGGACTTCAACCAAGTTTAATTTTATGATTAATTTTATCCATTATGTTTACATCTGTATTAATAATATGACCAAAATATTTTAGCTGTTAACTTCTTCTGACTTATCATAATCCATTAAACAATATTTTATTTTTTTAATGTTTATCTATAGTCCTACTTTTGTATTTTCATCTGATTACTCCTGCAACATTTTCTTCAGCTCTAAAGCATTATTTGCAAAAAAATTCACAATCTGAAAAAGCTAAATGACTTAAATAATCTCTATTTATTTTCACTACTTTAGCTTCCAATTTTAATCCACAAAATACTTCTTGCAGCTCTGGTGTAAAAACTTTTGGAGACATGGAGTCACCCTGTTTTATACTCTTCTTAATGTTGACTTTGCTAGTATCATTATGCAATCTAATTGATGCTGTTGCATTTTTATACATATTCTTTAAAATATGACAATATCCTGGATCTATTTCTTGATGATCCAATGTTTTTCATAATCTAAAAACCTAAATGATAATGACAACTCATATTCATTTGTCCTTTCAATAAATTTCTGTCAATACCTGGGCATGATCTACCATATTAAAACCAGTTTTAAACCCAGCTTCTTCTCTTTGTTGGTGAAAATCCTATGTTCTCTATAGACAAGTTGTAATTATCTTGTTAAAAAATTTGTATAAACTGATAAAATGCTGGTAGGTCTGTAATTTCTAATATCTTTTTTTTCTTCATCTTTTTAAAATAATAACATTAATACAGCATTCTTCCTATCATATGGTATATTTTTATCATTTAGACATTTGGTATATAACTTTGCTAAAAAAATTATACTTCTTCACTTGCTTCTTTTAATATATCAATTATAATTTCATTATTACCTGAAGCCTTTTTTCCTTCATAAATTTAATTGCATGTCTCACTTCTTCATAGACATAGTAGGTTCTTGTTCTTTATTAATATATAATTCTTGATAATAGTCTTCTACTCATTCCATGATATCATCTCTTTTTTTAGTAATAATTCCATCATTTTTTTCTTATTTCAGATATAAATTTCATACCAATACCAAAATGTTTTACACTCTTGAGACTTTTATTTTCTTGTACAGCTTTCCTTGCTAGTTCACAATAATACTTTTTTATAACATTTTCAACTTTTTTCTGCATCATTTTACAAAATTTGAGATATTCAAACCTTTTTAATGCATCATTTTTGTATAACTTCATATTTATTCTTTTTTTCATAAATTTTCTAGTCTCAGTAGAAATTTTATTGTTCAATTGCTGCTGTTTTCTACCTGCTATCTTTGTTGCAGTTTTAAAAGTGCATCAGTTATTTTCATATTAATTTCATTCAAATCTATGACTGCTTAAAATGGTATTTTCAGCTATGGTATGAAAGCTATTACTTATTATTTTTTATTAACATGTATACTCTGGTGTGGTTATTATGTTAATATTTTGTGCTTGAATAATTGTGATTCATAACAAATATTCATAACATCAAGATGCCTAACAATAAAATACCTGAAATGATATATAATTACAGTAGGCACATATTTTTAAAATTTGTGTTATGAAAAAAAATGTAATTTTATTTTTGCTGTATACTTTCATTTTATAGAAATAAATTGATAGTACATCAACCATGGTATTCTTAACATGATTATGAATTGGTTTAAATCTTGTAAAAGTGAAGTTTATAATTTCAAAAATAAAACATACATTTACGATTTTTTGTCCTTCTTGGTAATTCCAAATATTAATTTAAAATTGATTAGTAAAAGAGTATTTCATTATTCTAAGCAAGTTATTAAAACAAAAATGGAAATGACTAAAATTATTATCTTCCAATAATTGAAAATCTTAATGTGTATGTTTTTTTTTTTTTTTTACTATTTTTCAATTTGACTATTATCAAAACCACTGACTTCTAGGAGGATATTTAAAAACTCTTTATCTGTTGTCACTCAAGACAGTGCATATATAAACTTTAAAGTTATGTCATTGATTTATACAACAGTAGTTGAGACGCTGACAGTGTATTTTCACAGCAACAGAGATGGAATTCATCCATGGCTATTGATACCAGAGTCTATCAATTTCTCATTGTAATAAATTAGATAGGAATTAGGCTTATGAGAACTCTTTGAAACCAAAACAACGTTTAATATAAATGTCATTATTTTTTTTATATGAAAAGAAAAAAAAACTTATTTAAAAACATTCCACGTCTGTTTTCGTTTAAGAAAAATTAAAACCTTTTTTTAATAACTTTTTTTTTACTTCTTCAATGCTTTTTTTTCTAATTAAAGTGGATAAAAAACAGATAAAATAATACTATCAGTGATTTTTAAATTTTTGTCTTCTAAATCATTTAACGTTTTAGTTTTTATCAAACTACTGTCTATCTATACATATATATGTGTGCGCGCGCGTGTGTGTGCGTGTGTGTGTGTAGGTAAAGTTAATGTTTCACAACAAAACGAAGGCATCCTGTATATGTCTTTGCAAAGTAAAGCCGAAGAGAATACATTATTCCCCAAACTTGCTAATGCAGAATGGGAAAATGAGCATTTTTCTATTCTTGCTTACTTTCTATTAAAAACTTTAAGATAACCATTAACCAACTAATATTTGATGACGAGTTGGATTGGCTTTCGGTTGGTTACTTGAAATAAACATTCTATGCCTGGTAAGAATATTAATTCATTTTCTATGTTACATGACCTAAATTCAAACTGAATCATATTGCGTGGCAGATAGGTATGAAATCGTTGCACTATAAATAGTGGTATACATAGAAATAATAAATATACTGATAACTAAGTATTATATATTGTCTTTCAATTTACAGAAGTACATTTGGTTAATTCCTTAATCCTCATTAGTTACCATTAAATTTTGAATTTAATGGCAGTTGAGGAGGTTAAGGAATTAACTGAAAGTACTTCTGCAGATTGAAGGGCTGTATATAATAGTTAATTAACACTTTATTTATTATTTTTTTATTATTATTACAATAGTTTTTAATTGACAGACATTTTATTTGCATTTTATATATATATATATTGTAACCGGGCTACTCATTCAACCGATCGTATAGAGATTGAGAGCTCCGAAATAAACATGACATAGCGTAAAGCTTTATTTATTTTCTTCTATCAATAACTGTTCACTATCAATACAAGGGGCGCCAGACACGATGATTTAATTATAATTTAACTTCTC
>JAQFVV010013048.1:232583-294810 GCA_028023455.1 Epiperipatus broadwayi | reverse complement strand
CAAATTTAAACTTTTTGATATCGAATTGTGTGTGTAACAATATTAAAAATGTATAAATATATGTAGAATTCAGCATAAACACGCACACATTTCGATCTCAAATTAAACACAATAAATAGGGATAAAAAAATATAATTTAGATTTCTTTTAGTTATAAAATTTTGTATAATTTTAATCATTTATTTTGGATTATAAAGTTCGTATTTATTGCTTTGTTTAAATTTCGTTTAATAATAATTCTAAAAAAATCTGATGTAATAGTTAATTAAAAGTTAAAATAATCTTATGTTCCCTTTTTGTCTTTGAAATTTAAAAGCAACGGTCATGATAGATAATAGATTAATTAAAGAAAATTCCCCAAAATGTAATTAGTAAATGTAAAATGTAAACAATAGAACGACAGCTTTCTATAATTAAAACCAACAAAATGCATTGATTATCCTCAGGGCAGATTAAGTAGAACCTAAAAATTACTTAACAAAACTGTGAAAGATCAAGATAAAAAAAGAGGCCATCTTAGACTTGCTGGAGACATTCAAAAAAACTTTAGCTTTGCTCTCGATCACTGAGAGTCTCCAAAAATATAAAAATAATTTGTTCCTGCCAAGGTATGACCGAGTAAAGCACCTAGATTATTCTCCATCGGGAGATGGCCTATCGGATGCCGAACTTTCCATTGCCCGTCATAAATTCACCATGAAGATCTGCTGCCTGAAATAAATGAAAAAGCTGCTGCTGCTGTGAAATTAAATGAAATATCTAAATACAAGAAAGAATTGCCACTCGTGAACCTTTTGCTGCTAAACTAATGGAATCAGAAAACTTCTTATAAAACAGGTACCTGTCTGTGTTCAAACTCTAGAGTACTCTAATAACATGCTATAGCTCTTCTTCATATTACTTATCTAAGTTGTAAAATGTAAAACTACCATTTGTATAACTAAATTGAATAATTAATGTAATGTGTAAATGTATCTAATAATCTAGCTTACCTCACTATCTTGCTTGGGTGCATATTTCTATAATCTACATTTCTATCTATAGTTATTATGTAATTATTGCATGCTCATAATTATCTCAATTTTCAAAGTTTAAATCTATGATCGCTTAAACAATGAATGCGTGTCAAAATTTCATTAATATTTACTTTCCTAAATGACTTAACTTTCATATAAATCAACACGCATTCAATGCTTCATTTATTGTAATGCAGGGGTCTACAACTTCGCAAATGGCTGGCATATTAGTTGTAATCATTCCCAGTTTAGATATGTTTTGTATTTATTAAATCATCATGAATAATTCCATAAAATTACATTTCTTTGAGAGTCACCAACGTTCTTTAGTAAATGATGATAATGTAGGGCCGAATTAGAAATCTATTTAAATCTTATCATAATCATTTATACTTATACATGTGTTACATTTTAAAGACGTGATGATCTATTCCGCCGTAAATATTCCGGATTCTTCAGGGTTGAAATTAACCCCCATTGTCCTACACAAGCGGACATAATAAATGGTCCTGTAGGATTTGACCTGTCATGAAGCCAGCTGGCAAATTGCGACACGTACCGCTTGTCTCTGGTTATGCTTATGTGACACCTTACTTCGTCGGGCTGAGGCCGAGACCAGCCTGACAGTTTTATAAACTCATTCGCAGCATTGCAGTTTCAATATACTGCC
The DNA here is from genome assembly GCA_028023455.1 of Epiperipatus broadwayi. Taxonomy (NCBI): domain Eukaryota; kingdom Metazoa; phylum Onychophora; class Udeonychophora; order Euonychophora; family Peripatidae; genus Epiperipatus; species Epiperipatus broadwayi. Next base: position 293,124 of record JAQFVV010013048.1, on the reverse strand, counting down.
ATTCCATATTGCCTTTCTAAAGCATACCACGTGTTCCTTTACTTATTTTATTATTCTATATATCACTCCACCCCTGCATTATCTTCATAATTCACTCTCAAATAAATGTTTGCCCTTAGACATAAAATAAATATTTTAATTAAATAAATGTATGTCCGCCACTATTCTTAAATCTTACTTTAGACTCTTGCATTGCAAAGGTATAAATTCCCTCCAGGCATGCATTAGAAATACTTACTCGAGAATTTTAGGTAGCTAGATTACGCCTTCAAATAAGTGAATTTCTTTTGTAAACATTACAGTATCGGAAATACCGCTACTGAAGTCCTCAATATAAAATAATGTCTAAATAAATAAATGTATTCTTTAAAATATAATCATGTTGCACATTCCACTACTGAACCTTTGAATCCCTAAAATATTATTAGTAAATGATTTGATTAAAATGTATTAATAAATAATTTTAAACTATATGTCTGCAGTTACGTTTCATTTGTTCGATACCCATTCTATATAATATTTCCTCGATTATGTAAATATGAATGTTTAATTAATAGTAGTTTGATTATTGGCTAACTCGAGAATAAAATCATGAATCTCTTGCATATCCCTGACCACCGTGCCTAAGGAAATATTTACTAATGTCACATCAGATGCATTTTTTCGTGGGTTGTATTGTGGAACCGATAAACTATGTTTGAACTCAGTACCACGGGTGGCTTCGCTACTCGATGGTGCTGCTGTTCTGTATGGTGGTCGAATTCTGCACTATGTTTACGAGTCACACGTTTTTTGACTGTTACATAGTTCTTTTTTTTTTTTAGCATTTGGCGCTTTCCAACGTGGAGCTTTCGATAAAAGAAAACCATATATACCCTGAGCAAAATATAACGCATATAAATTTCTTTTAGCGTTTGTTACTCGAGTTGGCTAATTATTCTATATATATACGATTTTGTTTTGATAAAAATAAATAAAAAAAAGTAAATCGAGTGAAATAATGTGGGTCGAGTGAATGAAAGGACAGCAGGCATAATAACAAATTTAAGGAAAGCAGGGATGTGTGTGTAATTTAAGAAGGAACGAAAATACTCGGATCTAATGAAATATTTTGCTTTATATATATATATATATGTGTCAAGAAAAAAAAGTAATCAGTCGTTAAATGAGAAAGCAAGTAGCATTGAATTTTTTTTATTAAAACACCGTTTTATATATATATTGAAACAGACAGATCGGATTTATACCGGTACAATATATATATATATATATATTTTTATATATAGCATAGACAGCAGAAGCTTGTTATATATGTTAATAGTAAATATTTTGTTAAAGTACAAATAAATAAATCATAGACAGCAGTAGCTTATTACACGCATAACCAGTACTTCGCTATAATATATATGTTAAATATGTTAAACGCAGCAATATAGAGATAGGGCAATGTAGAGTAGGTGAGGGCAGCGAAAGAGTGTTATAGGGCCAATATACCTGTGGGGAGTAGTCAAATGCTAGTAGTATAAAATTTATAAATCACATTAAGAAAATGGAATCAGAAAATATTGATATACAGCAAGTAGATTTGTCTGAAGCTTTGGAGTCCACACCCGAGTGAAGGGAATCTCCGCAACAATACAGAGGATCAATGGACTTAAATTTCAAGTTCATGGAGGAAATACTCAGACAGAGTATGCAAGAAATGAAGGAAATGTATGAGGAGGAGATGAGAAAAAGAAGAGATGAAGAATCAAAACAGATACAGGAAGAAGAAAAGATGAGAGTTTGAGAGCATCAGGAAATTCAAAAATTTGTTTTGAGAGAGTTAGGAATGATAGCAAACGAATATAGAATAACCCAAGTCAATAGAGAGGGGGAAAATATAAGGACAATGGAGGTTAGACCTCAAAGCAACTTAGGAAAGATTATTCAGATAAAAATCTTTAGAGGAGAGACGTGAAAATCCTCAAGCCCACTTAAAGAGCTTACAAAGTTTCTTTCAAGTGCATAAGGCAGAAGCAGATGAACAGATAGCTATTGCCAGCTAACATTTACAGGGATATGCCAAAGACTGGTGGGATATGGTGAAATGGAAACCTAAAACTATAGAGAAGTATGCAGATGTGTTAATGAAACAATATTGGAGTGACAAGCATCAAATTGATATCTACAACACGCTCTGTCATGAAAAATATGGAGCAATACCCCGAGAAACACATGCTCCGTTTTTCCTCCACCAAGCAAACCGACTTAAATCTCTCATGATGTTCGCATTGGCAGATAGACATATCATTGGAACGATTCAACAAAATGTGCCAGTAACTACCCAAAAGCTGATGATCGTAAGTTGTATCAAAGACATTGAAGAGATGAGAGAATTTCTTGCAGTTTTAGATGATAGCCATTGGTCTGAAAATCTAGTAGATCACAAATGGAAGATGGAGACCAGACAACAGCAATCAGTGACTACTAGCAATCATAGTGAGAAAGAAAGAAACCAAATGGCAATTCGATCAAGCGGGAATTCAGTAAAAGATTACCAGTACCAGCATTCATCTTGCCAGCAGCTGAGAGTAGTGGAGATGACTAACCTAACATCAGTCATCCAGGAAGAGGATCCCACTTGGGGACTTCAGATTGGCCCTTGCCCAATTATTAATACAAGAATCGGGGCCTCAGTTGCACAAATTCTTTTTGACACAGGCAGCCAGATTTCCTGTGTTTCTAGAGAGTGGTTAACAAATTACGAAAAACATGGACTCATACCCAGGCTTCTCGCTCACCCAATCCAAATGAATCTGGCTGATGGGTGGAAGACCAGAACTGAAAACTATAAAGTCTGGTTGGAAATATCGATAGAAGCCAATGCAGGACACGCCTTCTTAGTGATAAAAGGACTAATTCAGGACATGATAATTGGGTCCGACTTCTTAACCCAACATCAATGTATCCTGGACTATAAAAAAAAGATACTAACTTTCCAGCAGGAGCAGATTAGTTTTGACACAAATAAACAAACTGAAGAAATCCAATTAAGATGTCTGGAGGCCATTCCTGATGAGGATATCCAAGAGAAAATTATGGGATCATCGTTAGACAGGGTAGAAGACCAATTCCAGTTACAAAAATTACTTACAGAAAATCGTACCATATTTTCTCAGGTCCCAGGTGAAATTAGTGATTACGTCCATCGGATACGAGGAAAAGAAGAGATGCATTTCCAGACCCGCACATACCCTATCCCATTTCAGTATCAAGAAGAGGTGAATGCTCAAATTAAGCAGATGATTGACTGGGGTGTAATTGAAAAGGGGTCATCACCCTATAATAACCCGTTAGTCGTAGTCAAAAAGAAAGATGGAACCATACGATTGTGTCTCGATGCTAGGACATTAAACAACATTACTATACCTGAGCAGGACATCCCACCACTCATCCAAGAGACATTCATCAAGTTGACTGCTAAGAATATTTTCTCTACCCTTGACCTAACTGCCAGTTACTGGCAAATGGCTCTCCACCCCCAGGATCGAAAATATACCACATTCAGATACATTGGGCAAACCCACATGTTTAAGAGAGTACATTTTAGGCTGATAAATAGCGGGACTGGCCTCATGAAGTGTTTGGACCAAGTATTGTCAGAAAGATTTAAATAAAAATTGGTATGTTATGTAGACGATGTAGTAGTTGCATCTAGAGACATTGCAAAACATCTGGAGGATTTAAAACAATTTTTTGATGAGTGCACCCAGAAAAATATAACTGTTAATTTAAAAAAAAGTTTTTTTGCATTGAGGGAAATTTCCTTTTTAGGCCATATTGTAAATGGTCAAGGAATTAGGGCTCACCCTGACAAGGTCGCAGCTATTGAAAATTTCCCTAGGCCCACGACCCGAAAACAAGTTCGATCATTTCTGGACCTTTGCAATTACTATCACAAGTTTTACCCCCATTTTGCCATAGATACATCATCACTAGTAGAATTGATAAGACCTCACCACTGATAGGAATGGATGAAGACCCATGAAAAAGACTTCAGTCGAGTAAAGAGAAGATTTTTAGAGACTGTGATGTTACATTTCCCAGATTTTACCCGTCCCTTTTATTTGCAGACTGATAGCAGTCAGAAGGGATTGGGCATGGTTCTATTTCAAGTCAACCCAGAAGGCCAACACCAAATACTATATTTTAGCAGCCATACCCTGAAAGGAGCCGAAAAGAACTACATAGTGATGGAACAAGAGACACTAGCAATCGTGTGGTCATGCAATAAGTTCAAGCAGATGTTTCTGGGTTCAAAAGTGATTATCATTACTGACCACCAGTGTCTTGAATTCCTAAATAAAAGTTACCTGAACAATGACCGCCTCATCAGATGGAGTCTTTCACTTCAAAGATTTCATTATAAAGTCGTCAACTGCCCTGGGCCTGAAAATACTGTGGGCGATATATTAAGTCGACATCCTATAGAACTGGAGCCACACAACCCCATAATAAGTGATCAGCCATTGGAAATTGCAGCAACGGCACTGGACCAGGAGATGGAACACAAGTTAAGAAATCTTCAACATTGGCAAGAGCAGCAGCCGCTATATAAATAGCTTATCCAAATTGTACAACAGCAAGGAAATCCAATACAAGGCTGCTCAACACGTCGAGGAAAGAAGCTATACCGGATAAGAAATGGGTTGCTGCAGCAGCAGATTGTGGGAGATAAAATTTACTGGAAAATCTTGGTACCACCTGACCTCAGAAACCGTCTCATCATGTGTATGCATGGTTTAGTAGGGCACTATGGCCCTAGAAAAACAGAAGAAGCTATAAGATGACATTTCACTGGCCAAAGCGATATGAAGATATGATGGATACCCTCAAGAAATGTGCTATTTGTGCAAGAGATAAACCACCAAATAGAAACTTTAGTGCAGTAGGTGCCTCTATCATTGCATCTGCACCAAATGAAATACTTGCGATCGATCACTATGGCCCATTGCCATCCTACTGTAGATTCCATTACTTACTTGTAACTTATGATCTATTCTCAAAATATGCTTGGGCCTATCCTGTGATGTGAGCAGATTCCTGTTGCACAATTCGAGTGTTACAAAAGTGTCCATTCGTCAAGATTGGAAAACCAATCACCATCCTCTCGGACCATGGATTGGCCTTTACATCTCAAGAATGGAAGACTTAGTTGAGGCAGCAGAACGTTAAACATATTCTGACCTCAATTCGAAATCCTCAGTCTAACCCATATGAACGGGTTATGAGGGAAATAAACCGACTATTTAGGACCCATGTTCACCAAAATCACAGAAGCTGGGTAAATCAAACTGAAAAGATTTTTCAATATATCAATGGAACCATCAATGAGGCCACTGGCATGACACCAACATGTTTGCATTTTGGTAAAGTGGACTTAGTAATGATCAAGACGCCATTACCCATGGATGAACGTGAAATCAATATTGAAACTGACAGACGCAAGGCAAACCGCAGCCTTACAGAAAGGGCAGAACGGAAATTACGAGCAGATCGGAGAAGCCAATATTTCCAGGTCGGGAACTATGTTTGGGTACGGAACTCTCAACAAGGTAACCGAGATAAAAGAATATATAAAAAGTTTTTCCTTTGTACCGGGGACCCTTTATAATCGATCGCACATGTGGCCCAAATGCATATTTATTAAAAGATGGAGATGCCATAAAAGGGACATACAATGCCCGTAATCTCAAACCATGTAGGTATTATCCACCTGACCCGGGTTTGTAAAAATATTAGACTATTAGGACGGATTAAACGTATATAAAAATAGTAAAATGAACTTGATATAATGAACTTGGTTGAATGGATTGTACTTTAGTCAAATAGGGTTTTAGATAGAAATTTTATTATATACATTGTTGTTTTAATTACTATTACTACTAAAAAAAATTTTTTTTATATTATACTAACTAATCCTATTCTAAGAATTTTGTTTTATATATATATATATTCAGTTTAACTAATTATTTCTATGATTTTAACCAGACACGGCCAAATTAGGCCATTTTAATTCAACTATAAATTCTAGATCCGGGTATATAAATTGTCCGTTGCTTCATGTAATCTCTGCTTTCTATATTTCAGTATATCTGTAAAATAATAATAATAATAATAATAATAATAATAATTTTTTCGTATTTAAATTATGTAATGTAATTTTTTTTTCTTTCTTGCCTCCTTTGTCCTTCCTTAATTGTTCACGGGAAGTACGGGGAAATGAAACAGTAAGATTCATATTCGAATCTTAAGTTTCACCTTTTTCTGTCGTCTCTCACTGACCGGTCTATGCCGCCCAAATTTAAACTTTTTGATATCGAATTGTGTGTGTAACAATATTAAAAATGTATAAATATATGTAGAATTCAGCATAAACACGCACACATTTCGATCTCAAATTAAACGCAATAAATAGGGATAAAAAAATATAATTTAGATTTCTTTTAGTTATATAATTTTGTATAATTTTAATCATTTATTTTGGATTATAAAGTTCGTATTTATTGCTTTGTTTAAATTTCGTTTAATAATAATTCTAAAAAAATCTGATGTAATAGTTAATTAAAAGTTAAAATAATCTTATGTTCTCTTTTTGTATTTGAAATTTAAAAGCATCGGTCAGTGATAGATAATAGATTAATTAAAGAAAATTCCCCAAAATGTAATTAGTAAATGTAAAATGTAAACAATAGAACGGCAGCTTTCTATAATTAAAACCAACAAAATGCATTGATTATCCTCAGGGCAGATTAAGTAGAACCTAAAAATAACTTAACAAAACTGTGAAAGATCAAGATAAAAAAAGAGGCCATCTTAGACTTGCTGGAGACATTCAAAAAAACTTTAGCTTTGCTCTCGATCACTGAGAGTCTCCAAAAATAGAAAAATAATTTGTTCCTGCCAAGATATGACCGAGTAAAGCACCTAGATTATTCTCAATCGGGAGATGGCCTATCGGATGCCAAACTTTTCATTGTCCATCATAAATTCACCATGAAGGTCTGCTGCCTGAAATAAATGAAAAAGCTGCTGCTGCTGTGAAATTAAATGAAATATCTAAATACAAGAAAGAATTGCCACTCGTGAACCTTTTGCTGCTAAACTAATGGAATCAGAAAACTTCTTATAAAACAGGTACCTGTCTGTGTTCAAACTCTAGAGTACTCTAATAACATGCTATAGCTCTTCTTCATATTACTTATCTAAGTTGTAAAATGTAAAACTACCATTTGTATAACTAAATTGAATAATTAATGTAATGTGTAAATGTATCTAATTATCTAGCTTACCTCACTATCTTGCTTGGGTGCGTATTTCTATAATCTACATTTCTATCTATAATTATTATTTAATTATTGCATGCTCATAATTATCTCAATTTTCAAAGTTTAAATCTATGATCGCTTAAACAATGAATGCGTGTCAAAATTTCATTAATATTTACTTTCCTAAATGACTTAACTTTCATATAAATCGACACGCATTCAATGCTTCATTTATTGTAATGCAGGGGTCTACAACTTTGCAAATGGCTGGCATATTAGTTGTAATCATTCCCAGTTTAGATATGTTTTGTATTTATTAAATCATCATGAATAATTCCATAAAATTACATTTCTTTGACAGTCACCAATGTTCTTTAGTAAATGATGATAATGTAGGGCCGAATTAGAAATCTATTTAAATCTTATCATAATCGTTTATACTTATACATGTGTTACGTTTTAAAGACGCGATGATCTATTCCGCTGTAAATATTCCGGATTCTTCAGGGTTGAAATTAACCCCCGTTGTCCTACACAAGCGGACATAATAAATGCTCCTGTAGGATTTGACCTGTCATGCAGCCAGCCGGCAAATTGCGACACGTACCGCTTGTCCCTGGTTATGCTTATGTGACACCTTACTTCGTCGGGCCGAGGCCAAGACCAGCCTGACAGTTTTATAAACTCATTCACGGCATTGCAGTTTCAATATACTGCCATTCCATATCACCTTTCTAAAGCATACCATGTGTTCCTTTACTTAATTTTATTATTCTATATATCACTCCGCCTCTGCATTATCTTCATAATTCACTCTCAAATAAATGTTTGCCCTTAGACATAAAATAAATATTTTAATTAAATAAATGTATGTCCGCCGCTACTCTTAAATCTTACTTTAGACTCTTGCATTGCAAAGGTATAAATTCCCTCCAGGCATGCATTAGAAATACTTACTCGAGAATTTTAGGTAGCTAGATTACGCCTTCAAATAAGTGAATTCCTTTTGTAAACATTACAGTATCGGAAATACCGCTACTGAAGTCCTCAACATAAAATAATGTCTAAATAAATAAATGTATTCTTTAAAATATAATCATGTCGCAAATTCCGCTACTGAAGCTTTGAATCCCTAAAATATTATTAGTAAATGATTTGATTAAAATGTATTAATAAATAATTTTAAACTATATGTCTGCAGTTACGTTTCATTTGTTCGATACCCATTCTATATAATATTTCCTTGATTATGTAAATATGAATGTTTAATTAATAGTAGTTTGATTATTGGCTAACTCGAGAATAAAATCATGAATCTCTTGCATATCCCTGACCACCGTGCCTAAGGAAATATTTACTAATGTCGCATCAGATGCGTTTTTTCATGGGTTGTATTGTGGAACCGATAAACTATGTTCGAACTCAGTACCACGAGTGGCTTCGCTACTCGATGGTGCTGCTGTTCTGTATGGTGGTCGAATTCTGCACTATGTTTACGAGTCACACATTTTCTGACTGTTACAATAGTGGTCGAATACTTTTGTAAAGATGTTATAAATACTTCCAATAATTATGTCAAAAATGCTCAACATAGCAAATTTTCTTTGAGAGAGTACAATTATTTATATTATATTTAAATTATCATACGCAGTGCACATGCTAGGTACAATTAATTTTTCCACACACTCTTAATTTTAGAAAGTATTTATGGGCGACGATGGAGTTACCTCACAAGTTAAAAAAATCTATAGGATTAGATAAATTTATTTCATCCGAAAGAGATTTATAAAATGATATAGTTCAATTTAAAACATATCTGTTTAATGATTAAAATATAATAATATATAATTAAAACTTTGCACAAACGTTGGTAAATTTATTTGTGGTTATTAAGTCAACAAATTATATGGTATAGTACAATAACAATGCATTCTAATTATAAAAATGAATAGTCATGACATATACCTCATACAAATACTGAATTAAAAGAAAAAATAAGGTAGCTAAAATAATAGTATAAAACTACCAAAACATTACTTGATTACCACTTTCTATGTTAACATAAGCTATTATTAGCAATAGTAACTGTTCCATACAGCAGTGCCACCCAGTGCAAGCCTTAGTAATCAATGGATGCAGGAAGGTTTGTGCATAAAATCTCTATCTAGTATCTGTTAGACACAACTGTATGGAGACTTTGCTACTGCTAAGAACAGTTTGGTTAAGCATAGGAAATAGTGATCATGTGATGTTTTGATGATTTAATACCATTTCGGCCTTTTTTGATAACTATTGTTTTTGATAAATCAAGAACATCAAAATGCATAGATACTAAATTAGCTTCAGATCTATATGACTATATAAGTGAAGGAGCTTGTATTGAAAACATTAATGTGCTTTTATCTTGAGTTTCTAGCTTTATAGTTAACTAAATAAGTAAAAAGTGGCTGCTGGAGGGTTGCATTAGATCCTTAGATTTATATACAATGCTCTCAATTCTAAAGCTCCTCACTGATGAAATTCACAATCTAAAAACTAGTTTGGGTATATTATATGAGGAAGCACTATACAGCGTTGTTATGCACAAACTTTCCTGCATCTATTAATTACTAAAGCTTGCACTGGGTGGTACTATTGTAGTGAGAGTTTGCTATTACTAATAAAGTAATAATCTGAATTGAAATAAAGATTATAAAGCCCCCAAAATAATTTGCTGATCAAACAATATATATTAAAAAGTAATAGTACTAAATATTTAAACTTGAATTAGCTTATTATATTGCTATGCATTTTGTATGGAAAAATATGTGTGGTAGTAATTTAGTGAGGAATGTTAATTTTTGAACCAAAAATCCATTGATATATTGCATAGTTTCTAATATCTGGTAAATAAAAATACCCCCCCCCACACACACACACACACAAAAAAAATGGGTATTTTTATTTCACCAGATATTAAGTTGGTTCGGAAAAGGTGAAAATTAGTAACAATTGAAGTACAATGGTTTCTAATAGTAAACTTTCGAGAATATTAATGTATGGAATGATTAAAGAAACATCTTCACATCCTTTGACTAAGATCGTTTAGATTTTCCTATATAAATAGAATGCATCATTGAATTATTATAAAAAACAGTACAGAGCAAGTGTTAGCATAGACATTCTTTCTGTTTAAATAATATATATTTATGATGTATTTGTTTTGTACTGCTTACTAATTTATTATAGAATTTTATTCAGAGTTTTACATGTGAAAAAAGATCAAAGATATTAGTAAGCCTAAAATAATAGTTGATGCAAATCTGATTTAGCCATGGATTTTTTAAAAAAAGTGCATCGTTGTATGTAGACTTTATCAGAAATAAGATGTAATTTGGAAAAATAAAAAAGTCGAAAGATGTGAGTATTTGTAACAAATGTGTTATTGGGAAGTTGATGAATCAATTACGTTGGTGTTCTTAAAGGATTTTGTGAATAAAAGATAATGAGAATGAGAATTCTATTATATCATTGAGTTTTATAATATTTTTCATTGTGGTGGTGCCAACCAAAACAGTAACTAAAAAAATAATGATTTTGAATCTTAGAATTAGCTGATTAAAAATGTAATATTTAGAAGGAAGCCGAATAAATTGAAATGTTAAACAAAATTGTGAAAATATGCATATTTTTTTCATTCTAACAAAGCGTTATATTTTTTTTCAGCAATGCCCTCTGAGAATAAGTATAAGCTCTGAACGTCAAACAACACGCCTCACAAGAATGCCGTCATTCTATTTATTTACAAAGCGCGTTGTTAACAAACAGAACGTTTGTGAGACTAATTTCAACATTTTATATTTGAATTTTCAGTTAGCGATATGCACTGAGATAATTTCATGTGTATATGTATATCTACAGTTTTGTATTTTGACAACATAATGCATTTAATCAAAAATTAATGTTAAGTGATTGTTTTGGCTGTTATTAGATCGTATGATAATGTTTTTGTTTAAAGAACAACTGTTTCCCTTTTTACTTTAAAATAATTTTACATTAATTTTCAAACTTTATTGATCATTTTAGGTTTACAAATTGAAGATATACAAATGAGGGTCTAATACTTAGCTGTTAAAATTGAGTGGAAATTTGAACCTTTAATTTTTCTTTTCTTATATTGGAATTTTGACTTTAAACCTGTTTTATAGAGCATTTTTCATAAACCATTAATTAATTTATTTAATGTTATATCAGCAATGTACATCAATGATAATTATATGAAATAACATATCTTTTAATATATTTGAAATTTATATACACACAAACTATCATTATAATTATGCTCTAAAAATAGACAATACTCTATGTTAATAAATTATTTCAAAAATCGATCGTTCACTCATTTGTAAAATCTACTGTGAAATAAACTAACATTAATTGACAATTTTAGTGTGGTTTTATTTAAAATCCAGACTTTTCGCATCTATATTGTAAAATTTTGACTTATATATTGCAAAACAGAGAAAGAATCTCAATTAATGACATATGGTAATAAACCACATTATTTTATGTAAATGTAATTATTAAATTAATTGACCTTTAGATATACAAGAAATTTAAACTGAAGAAAACAGCCCTCCATATTTGTGAAACGAATAGAAATCTTTCCACTTCATTAAACGATTGCATGAATGGATCAATCTATTCATTCTTAAAGCCTAATATTAAGTGCTAAAAATATAAGACAATATTATTTAAAAACCAGATTCATAAATGAAGTTATTACATTTACATAAACTAATGAGATTTACTGTGGTAAGTCTTTAAAAATAAGAAGATTTCTTTGAACTATATTAAATAATTGTTACAAGTAATAGGATTGTGTTCTATACCCAGCACTGTGGATAAATGTTTGTCTATTGAATAGTAGGTTTAATAAATAAATAGGTCACCTATTTATTTTAAACTATTTTTAACTCTGGGTCTATTCATAGTAAATGGGTGAAGGATTGAGGGAAACTTTTTTTTTCTCATTACTATAACAAAATAAAAATGAGGTTATATAATTCACTGTTGAAGAAAAAGTAAAGATGCACTTTTTTGTTCAGTCTCATTTATCATTTTCAGTATTATAATATTATATAATGATCATAAATTACAATATTCAATGGTTTTATTATTTCAGAAGACTTCCACTTCCAGAAGGGACAGAGATGTTCATGATCCATAGGACTTGAGGTCCAGAATCTGCCACTCATATAAAACTTCAAAGTACAACAAGCCCATAAACAGTTACAATATTTTCTCACCCAACCCTAGAGAATATATGCTTCCACAAATTGATGAAATATATTGCATAAAAATATTGCGTAAATAAATTTTGTATATGAATCAGATATTTTTAACATGTATTAGATTGAACCCTGTTTTATATTGACTATAATAAATTTCTTCTAAAAGAATTATTATACATTTGTTTAACAAAGTTGAATTTAAACAACTCAAAGTGAATATATTTTGATTTATGTGTGTGTGTGCGTCTTAGGTAGTTGATTTAACAAGTCTTCTTTTTTACTCATCCTGATCATAATAATGCTACGCATAACAACAAAAATCAATAGAGTGTGACTTTTCTCTATTTACAAAATATATTGAATAGTGTAGCTAGAGAAATCTTTAAATATTTATAAGAGTAACATTTGAAGGAAATAATACTGTGATAGATATGTAACACACAAAATTACATATATAGAAAGTAGAAAAAGAAAGCAATATAAATATTAATAAACTACTTACATATATTAATAATGATCATAATCACAAAAGCCATTTTCTTTTCATTTACCTTATCATAACATTTAGAAAATATATCTACCTATCTATCTCTCTATCCATTTATCTATCTATATATCTATCTATCTATTTTATCTAGCCATCCATTCATCTAATCATCTATATATTTCTCCAATTAACTATTTATATATCTCTCATGATTTACATATATATGTTTGTGTGTCTTACCTAATTAAACGTTTAAGATAAAATATTTTCAATTTTCTAAGTATATTTATTTAATAAATGTATGGTAACTAATATATTTACGCAATTAAATAAAACAACGTTAACATTCCCATCAATAAATTTGATCAATAGTAAATATTTTACTATCACATTTCCATTCTTAAAAAACCTTTTATTTTGCTTTATAATATTTGTCTTAATGCTTATCCAATAAAATGATTAAAGTATAATTATAAATCGATTAAAAATATACTAATCTTTAACACAAAGCAATTTCTCCAGCTATTTCGAAATTAATCTTATTAAAACCAAATAGATAATTTTATTAAATAATATTAAAGGTAGATTTGCCAAAATAAATAAAATCATTGATGAAATAAGTAATTATAACATGATATAAATCTTAAAAAGCATAAAATATTTGTTTTTTATTGATAACAAATTTATTTTTTAAAAGGAAGACAGTTTTGCTTGACGTAAACTTTAAAAAAAAAAACTTTATCAGCGAATTCAAAACATCAAATGTAAAAACAGAATTTATTAAAGTGAAATTGACTTTTCTAGAAGTTAAACAATTCATTTATCTGACATTTTTTTATAAATATATTTAAAATCATAATACCAAAATTTATACAATGGTAAAATCAATTAATGTTGTGGTGACTAACATCTAATTTTAAAGGATTCCTTGCATCTCATCGTTATCATAATAATAGTAAGAAATTAACATAAATCCTAAAAGTGAGTTATAAATAAGTAAATAAGCAATCAATATATCAAAAAATAACAAAAAATGTCATCAATTTACAATAATATAATAATGATTTTAAGTCAAGAATATGTATCATAGAAACTCTAGATAAAATAATTAATACTCATGATGAACTAGATCTGACAGGGCCATATGCAAATCTAATCAGCTTTGGGAGAAAATGTTTAAGATTTGGATAAACTATTTCAAAATTAATTTTGACTTGGATTAGTTCTGAGAAAAATGTTCACTACACTGTGGCACATTTGATAAAAGTGCAATGTTTGTAATTTATGATGAACAATGATTGTTCTGTGATTGTTCTATAATATTGCAGTAGTTATTAATAAATATTAACTTCCAAATGACGTATTTTGCATTTCATGAGCTATATCACAGAACTCCTGATAAATCATCCAAACATAGAAAGAAGACCAATTATTTAATAAGAGTAGCATTAACAATAGTGAAACTAAAATGATTACTATTGAAAAAGTATACAACCAATAGCGCTTAAAAAAGTAATAATAGTTTTAATTTTCTATTTTAATTAAAGATAAAAAATAAAACAATGTTTTTACACTATAATAAATTTTTAACTAATAAAAATACAATTGGTTTTCAAAATGTAGCTTCTAGATTTATCACTACAAAAAAATTTAACCTAAATTTAACACCATTCCTGTAATTTTATAAACCTCATGATCATAATCCTGCAAAGTAATTCAAATTTGGAAAGGGTCATATAAGCTTGGTTAGCAGTATAAACCTCAGAATTTTCCAGCTAAAGAAAGTTTATTAATACCAACTTAGTTAATAATTATTTCATTTAATCAAAGAGTTAAAAATATTGGCAAATAATCAACAGTAATTGATCAGGAAAAATGTATATTTCGATGGTGTAATTGATGGCTGAAATGCATTAAAGAAAAGTAACAAAAACTTATAAATTCTGTGTTAACACATTGTAACAATATATATTTGGTCCTGTGGTTTAAATATATGCTGTAATGCTTTAAAACAATTTATTGTAATATAATAAATTTCCTTTTTACTATTAAGTTATAAAATCTTAACAAAATGTTTTAATTTATTTATTAAAGTAATTTACTCAGCATATTACAAGTAGTTGATTAAGAATTATTAATTAGATTGTTTAATATTTGTTTAAAAATCCAAAGTAGATTTGAAATCTAACAAAGAGTTAATCTAAAGCCTGCTATGTATTAAGTATATGCAATAAATAATGTTGTCTCTGTAATTATAAGATATAGTTACTTTATTTGATAGGACCATTATTGGCTATTTTTTAAAAACAAATAGCTTTAAAATAATGCTACATAAAATAGTAGTTTATAACAGAATTGTTTAAAGTTAATATGTAAAGATATTGAGCTTAAATATAACTGGTTGGGATAGGTTTTAATATAAATAAATTTTAATAGGTAAAACTTTAGCTTTATTTCTTTTAAATTATGTCTTGAATAATTGGAAAATTTAAAAAGAATTATTAAAAGCTATATTTTATAAAAAATAGTGCATTAAATAATATTAAGAGGTTGAATATAATGAAAAAGAGTGTTTATGGTTTATAAAATTAAAAAATTGTATCTTAAATATTAAATAATTTTAATAGAATTAAATAAAGAGTTTATTTAACAATTAACTAAAATTAATAAATTCATTATAAAATTTATTATCAGTTTAGATAACATGTGTTAAGAAATCTATTGTTAGATATCTTAATTAATAAGATCAAGATCAAAAATCTATAAATCTCCAGGATAATTAGAAGGTTCAAATTATATAATTTAATATTCTATGTCCATATGTTAATTGTATTGGTTGAATAATGCCACAAGATAAATACTGCAGAAAAACAAGCACCCATGGGTATTTTTATATAAAAGAGTAGATATAAAATAATATTTTTTTGTTTAATTTTTATTTCATCAGTTTAAAAAGTTTTAAGTTGATTTTTCTAAATAACTGGACAAAACTTTAAGAGTTATCCCATCAATACTATCCTAAATAGGTGTATTGAACTATCTATTGAACAGTAAATCATCTGAAGATGTAATAGATTAATTTTTTTAAAAAAAGATTACACAGTGTTTTTAAATGGAAAAGCTAATGGAAATGACTACACATATATGTTTTGTTTTGTCTTTATTATAGAACCATTAGTTAAATTGAGCTCTTGGCTAGTAACAATTGTCTTAACAATTGAAATTATTTAATTCTTATTGACATTAATCTTATTTATTAAGGAATTACTTACTACATTTCAATAAAATTCTGATCTAAAGATAAATAATTTATTTATAATAGTTATGATAGACCATCATTTGTGATTTGAAAATAATAGTCATCATCATCATCAACCATTATAAATCCACTGCATGATGAAGAACTCTCCAAGTTCAATCCATCTTCTCTGATCTTTAGCTTACCTTCTCCACATCACTCCTGCACACTTTCTTATTTCATCCATCAATCTCACATATGATCTCTTTCTGAGTTGTTTACAATCTCTTGGAATCCAGTTTAAGATTTCAACTGTCCATCTATTATCATCTCTTCTAGGTATATATGCAGCCCAAATCCACTTCAGTCTTTTAATTTTTTCAATAAGGTCAGTAACACATGTTTGTTCTCTTGCCCATATATTGCATTTTTGATCTCTTTTTGTTACTCCCAACATGCATTTATCCATACCTCTTTGTCATATTTTAAAGAATATTTATAAAAATGCAATGCAACAATTAGATTGCATAATGATACTAGGAAAGTCAACATTGAGAAGGATGTAAAACAGGGTGACACCATATCTCCAAAACTTTTTACAGCAGTGTTGTAAGAAGTATTTTGTGGATTAAAATGGGAAGCTAAAGGAGTGAAAGTAAATGGAGATTATTTAAGTCATTTCGATTTTGCAGATGATGTAGTTGTTATTGCAAATAATTATTTACAGCTGCAGGAAATGTTGCAGTAGTTATCAGATGAAAGTAGGACTAAAGATAAATGTTAAAAAGACTAAAGTAATGTTTAATGGATTTTCTCAAAATATGAAAATAAAGTTTGATTACGATGAATTAGAAGAAAGTAATAGGTACAAATATCTTGGTCAGATTATTAATGAAGATGAAAACATAATAGATAAAATTAATCATAGTATTAAACTTGGTTGCAATGCCTTTGGTAGAAATAACTTGATACTAAAAAGAAATATATATCTGTGTTTGAAAAGGAAGATTTTTAAATAAATGTGTTTTACCAGTTTTTACTTATAGATCTGAGACTTGGACCATTAACAGAAGAGCAATACAGAGACTTTAGACCACTCAAAGAAGGACGTAAATAAGAGGAAATAATCATTATATTCATGCCAAATCATAAAGAATAATAATAATGAATTATCCTAAAAAAATTGACTATATCAAAAATAAAATAAATTAAGATAATTTAAAATTACTTTATATAATTTTAAGGGAGGATAAAGTCGTAAAAACATTTTTTTCAATACTTTAAAGAAAAGATGTTATTCATCTGTTTTGCAATTAAAGAAAATAAAGTAAAATCCACCAGATGGTGATTAATAGTGTTACAACAACCACTCCAAGCTCTTGCAAATACTAAAGTTTTAATCAGGAAAAGAATAGTTGGAGCTGAGAAAAGTCCCCTATTAAGTGGGTAAGTGACTTTTCATTTAATGTTAAATCATGAAAGGTGATAAAAAAACCAAATATGTTAAGAGCAAGAATAGAAAACTTGCTGATGATATTTCTAATATGGCCGATAGAAGTTTGAATAATAATAATAAATTGACAATAAATCTGCAAAAGCTGAAAAAAGTTCTCACGAACTCAGATACCTACCTAAATCACAATTCTCTAACTCAAATGCTAATTATTACAACAATTCTGATTGACAAAGTCTCACGCCTCATGAAAACCAAAAGAAAACTGATCAAAGAAAGTAATCAATCATTAAAAACCAATAAAGTCTGTACAGAAGACAATATCACTCGTTCTAAATTTATTAAAAATGAGAGAGAAGCACCTAAATTAATGGTTTCTGAAACTCTGAATTCTATTAATTATCATAAACAACTATCTCTACACACTGACATAAATAAATCAAAATAGCAAAATTCATTTGAAAAAACCGTTTGAGTGCGCAATAAGCGATAACAACGTTTTGGAAAATCTTAAAGATGAAAAATTGCCTTCTAATGAATCTATAGACTCTAAACACAATAAAACCAAAGAAAGGATTTTCCCATGCCAAGAGCAAAGTAGAAATATGTCAATAAATTATAATAGTAGGAAAAAAATAAAACCTATGCCAATGTCCTCAAAAAAAAAAAGCGAGAAGTTAAAAGAAAATGGAAACACAATAAATAAGAACCAAAATTTTATGCTAAATTTTCTTGATAAGGAAATTGATAATATATCACAACAAATAGAAGCTCACAATGAAAAAAATATAATACAACTCACTGAAAAAGAATACCAAAGAATATATACTCAATTTAACAACTCAATCCATGATCTCTCACTAAATTCTTTTACAAACTATATCAATAAGTATTTATTTTATATAGCGTATGTAAACAATTGTATTACAGTCAAACATCAGCCTTTCATGATAATTTTTCATACGCTTTGCGAGTGTTAATAATAAATGAATACTTTCTCATCAATAAAAGATATAGTATTTATGCAGGAATAAAAGGAATCCTCTTATTCCTACAACTCAAATGCTTATATATGAGCAAATCTGAAGTACTGGCAAAGAAATTGTGACAATGGAACAGTCACTTTAAATTACTATATATGTTGTCTGAATGAATGAAGTAGGTGAAATTATCTAGAATTTACTAAACGTCATTCCAACTGAAACTTAATAATATGTAAATAAGCATTTATTTTATTCCTGCATAAATACTATATCTTGTATTGGTGAGAAAGTATTCATTTATTATTAACACTCACAAAGTGTATGCACAATTAGCGTGAAAGGCTGATATTTGACTGTAAAACTATATCAATGAAAAAAACCCTGATTTTGGCCCTAACAAATCATAATGGAAGATTATTTACATTTCCTATAGAGAAATTTTACAACATGATCTTTGAAAATGATATTTGGATGGGTATTAATAAGATCTTTTTCCATCCAAACAATAGATACATAATCACCAAATTTACTTCATGGTCTACTAGAAATTGTTTAAAAAATAACATTAGCACTTGGATGGGAAGATCAATTGCACAATTGATATAAATAGATTGATTACATATTATCAAAAACTTTTTGATGAATTATGATCAAGAAGAATTGCATAACATGCTTGGGAAATATGAAAAAACAATGGGACTAATATACATATATGATCATCGAACTAATGGCCGCATCCTGACTAACACTGGTACTTTCACTGTTACCTTGAAAAAAGGGGTGCACCACAATGACATACTGATGGTGGTCTACTCCAGAGGTTCACCAATGATTCTAACACTCCATGGAGTTCCATCACAATGCTTTTTATTTACTTAGAAATCATCTTATTAAAAGCTGCAAAGCTGATAGCTATAAACTGTGTAGCTTTACATGCAATAGGTTGCACAAATGCAATAAAAAGGCAGGATATTCAATACTGGTCTCTTAAAATTATTGATGTTGACAATCCAATTGACTTGATACAATTAGACACAAATCATGAAGAAGTCAAACAAACTGATCCAACACTGACAATTTTACAAAAATCACTGTTCACACTTTAATATATAAATTGGTGGATCAGAACTCCCTAAATATGCCAATCAGCTCAAATACCACTGAGCTAAAATACCTCACTAGTGGGGAGGCTCAAAACCAACCATATATTCTGACAGAATGAGATGAATGGGCCCTGACTGATTTCTGGCAAGAGTGAATCAGACTGTGATGTGAGAATCATTGGTGACCAAAGTGAACAAGCCAATGAAGACTCTGGCCCTATCAGAATAAAACAAAATTGAAGGATATCATGGAAGGATAACAAGAAAAAAAGATCAAGACAACAAATCAGAACCAGCTCAGATGAAGATATTTCATCAAATTCAAATGACAATTCTGAGAGATTAAATAAACAATGCCATGAAGATATTGAGATAAATCAGTGGGATAATAACAACAACAATAAGAACAATAAGAGAAGAAAAGCCAATATTTAATCTCCTATTAATATCTCATCCAAAACATCTCATGTAGAGGAGCACAGCATAAATCAAGATGACAGTAACTGTTATGATAGACTATTATTATCTTCTTTTGTAGGCCTTAATGACAACGAGATCCTCTCAAATCAGACTGGGCTTCTCCTGAGGTGCACAATCAGTCAGTGGAAATTGAACATACACTCAACTAAGTGCTGAAACAAAGTAGTCCGACCAGAAATAGAAAGAATAATGGAAATGGCAGATATCAGCTAATGGGTAATGGTGAGATCAATCAGGGACAAATCATCTCATACAAATTATATGTAACTAAATTTTTATGGAGTTAATGTTAGAGTTCTGAATTCAATTGATAGGGCATTTTCCATTTAAAATTGGATAGTCAAACACGAGCTAAATGTGGTATACATGGCAGAAACCAAATTACATATAAATGTATGTTCTAAATTTCAATCAGATTTCTCCAAAATATAGGCTTCTTCAAATACTCAATTTCAATGACATCAGCAGTCGAGGTAGCTATTTTAATCGATTACAAGAAAGACCCCCTACTAGCTTTAAAATTCTGCACTTACACTCAAATTGTCTAATTGCTAGCCTAAAACAAAACCACTTTCACATCAATCTAATATACCTCTACATTAAAATTAATCACAATCTAATCCTAAAAGTAATCACTGACATCAATTCCATCATGGCCTCAAATCCATTTCCAATAATTCTAATGGATGATTTCAATGTGACATATAATTCTTTCAATAAAAAAATACATTCACCTCTTTTGTCATATACTGATGAGTGGAGAGAGCTTTTTCCCCATAGATGCCTTCTCCTTTCACAATAAAAATGACAAATCCTTGATTGACTTTGTCTACTACTCCCCAAGTATTCATTTCAAAATCAATGAAAAACTCTGACTGGTGATATTATCTGACCACTTTGCCCTAGAGATATATCTTGAAACAAACATTGGACATCCAATAGTAGAAGAGAATAACAACACCATTTGAATGTTACTAAAAGAGACCACACATTAATAGGTCTTTTCCAAGGTCTACATTTATCCTAAAGCTAATGGTGGTGGAAGCATAGTTCATTTTTATCAGCATCCTCCAATACATTATATATGAGGTTTTCATTAAAAAAATCCCCTAATTGCTTACTAGCTAACCTTGATGCTATCTAACAAAACCTGAAAGGAAATCCACTTGATAATCAATTCGTACCTTTTGCTCTTGCCCAGAATACAGGGATAAGCAGAGTCTCTGGCTGAATTTATGTCAATCAAGGGGGGCAAGAGATTTTTGCCAGACCAACAATGTTGGTCCAAGAGTTACTTATTATAGGCACTGTGAGAAGGCAGCAGAAAACCCATTCCACTGTCATTAACAATAGGGAACAACATTTTTGTAGGCTCAGAAATGATTTATGTAATTAGAAAACACTTTAGGGCAACACTTCAATCCGATAAGACTGGAAAAATCAATGAGCTATTCATCTTAGAGGAGAATCTCAGACTTGATATCACTGATAAAAAGATCCACATCAAGTTAAAAAGCCTTCCAGAGAGGGTTCACTCAGGCATGCTTGGCATATCAATGTTCATCCTTCTACATATAGAGAAGTGTTTGTCCAATAATCCAAGCCATGATAAACCGCTTAGCAGAAGAACATTGAGAGATTAACAACTTGTATCTAATATCCCCATAGCAATTCTAAAGATAAAGGGCAGAAGACATGACACAAATAATATTGAGACCTATCTCAAGGACTCCCCTTTTAATTAAAATCGTAGAACAAACTAATTAAGGAACAAATTCAAGTGAAAGTCTACAAATTCATTTCTACTAACCAATATGCAAAACAAGAGTCATCAATTAATGCCATTGGACAAATGAAGCTCCTTATTGATGTTATCAGAGTTCAAAAGATGTCAAAACCAATTGCCATCCAACTCAACATCTCAGCAGTGTTTGACTCAGTCAGGCCACATATTCTGATTGATGTTCTCTGGGACTATGGAGTGCTTAATGTTTATCTAAGAATGATTGCAAACTTACTAACAAATAGAATCATTCACATCACAATGAATGAAAAAATGTGTCTGGGTTTGATCCCTCTGTGTCTCAAGGATCTCTATTTAGCACACTATATTTTATAGATTATGTCAACCCAATATTGATGGAGATTGAGAGATCATAGCCTGGAGTGGTCATACCTGCCATGGAAAGGAAGATTAAACAACTCAGCTATATGGACAACATATTCATCTGTTTAACATCCAATAAATATATTACTAGACTAGAGAAGATAATAGGTTGGTACTCAAACAAATACAAAATTAAATTCAATAAGAACAAATTAACCTCCTCAAGCTTGCTAACTGGGAGGAAAATCATGTCCAACTTTACAGCTGACCCTCAGAAATTCTTAGGCTTTAATTTTTCAAAAATCAAATAGTGTTATGAGGAGAGAAGTTGAAGAATCCCTCATAACAGATATTTACTAAACAAAAACCTCCCTTTCTAAGATATATGTTTCACTTCATGGTAAGGTAGAATTTTTAAACTCATTGATATTCCAAAAATTAATTACTTCCAATCTGGTATATGCCCCTCCAAAAAATTTATCAAAAAAATAAACTCTCTGTGCACAAACCTCTTCTAGGGTTGATAGGTTGCAGCTATCAACCTTCAAAAACTCCAAATGTCTAGAAGGCTCAATGGCCTTTCATTCCATTGTATCAAAGCCATGACATTTCAGACAAACTATAACCTACGATTCTAACTTCAAAAATGACCTTATACCATTGGATAGGTTACTGCCCACAAATAATAGGTGGTGGAATTTATTACTTGATAATTTGACCTGAATGAAATTCCAAATATCAAATATTAAATACTGGAATGCACATAAAATAATACATGGAGAAATAATATTAACAAAGGATCTCTCAGGATTACCAATCAGCAATTGATTTTGAAATCAAAATTCTGTCTCATTGAGAAAAAATTTCAAGATTTCCTAATAAAAATCAACTTTGACTCCCTCCATATGACTTCATTTTTGGCATACAGAAAAAATTTCAAGAAAGATCAATCCTGTATGCCAGTTGAAACTATAAATCAATTAAAGACTATATAGGTCAGAGTCTATTTATGAACATAAGACTGGTGATTTTCATGAATTATCTCTGTGGTTTGTCAGTTGTAAAGTAATGATTGAAGGGATGAGAGACCCACATGAAACTAAATTAAAGAATGTCATGGAAAAAATCATATAGAGGACCAACTAATTCCTCCAAGCTATATCACAAGAGCAACATGAGAGAACATTGGATCTAGTTTGCTTCAAATAGTTATATAATTGATGCCATTTTTATATTTGTAGCATTCAATATACCAATAGAATAAAAGTTATTTTAAAAAAAGAAAAGAAAGTAACATTTAATT
Organism: Epiperipatus broadwayi; assembly: GCA_028023455.1. Lineage (NCBI taxonomy): Eukaryota > Metazoa > Onychophora > Udeonychophora > Euonychophora > Peripatidae > Epiperipatus > Epiperipatus broadwayi. Next base: position 269,387 of record JAQFVV010013048.1, on the reverse strand, counting down.
GATGTAATTATTCATTCCGAATTAATGTATCTAGTTATTTACATTATTTTTTTTATTTGTTTGAAAGATATAATATTGCCTTGACAAAGAAGAAATGATCTAAACTCACAGATCTAAACTCACAGAACACTTAATATTATTAAAAATATGAGAATCTTATAATATGGGAACTTCACAAGAGAACTACTATTACTTAATATCCTCTCTCTGCTCATTTCTCCTCAAATTTGTGCTTTAATTATGAATATCATCATAAAGGAATTCTTGCTCTTAACCTTAAGATGAATATTTTTTATCTGCCAAAATGAAAGACTGTTTTGCAGTATTTTCCTTAATTTTCTTTAAAAAGGAACTTAAATAAAAGCGATTATTTTTTTGTAAGTTGAAAAGAATTTTATTCATTAATAATCACATGAGTGTTTACGATATATGTTTACTTTGTCTATTATTATTATTATTATTATTATTATTATTATTATTATTATTATTATTATTATCATCATCATCATCATCATCATCATCATCATCATCATCATCATCATCATTGTCATCATTTATTGAAAAATAAATTTACAATAGGTTATAGAGGCTACAGATTACATTTTTATAAACAAAAAAAATGAGCATTACATTGCTAAAAATTAGTAGTAACAAAAAATTAAAAAATGAGTATGTACACAAGACATTGGAACAAATAAACTGAAGGAAAAAACATTACAATAGAAATAACATACCATAAAAATTATGTAAAAGATTAATAAAAAAAAATTCATTACCAGATGATAAAAATTCAAATTATTTTCTTTTTTTTGACAATATACCACGTCACAGATTTGATGTAAGTCGCATTAGAGATCATGTTTCAATGTATGTTTGTATTTCTGTTATTTTTTATCTCTTTGTTGGATGTTTATTATTTTTTATTGTGTTTCTATCTCTTCTGGTAATTGTGTTTATACTAAAACTACATCTAGTGCATCAGAAGGCATATAGAATAACAGTACTGGTCCTAATATTGGAAAATATACCTTTTTATATGCTTTTAATAAATGTCTGATTGCTGTATTTTTCTGTGTTGTAATATTGCAGATAGCTTTGTGAATATTTTTCAAGTCCTTGACCATGAAGAAGAAATGGTGTATTGTTTCTGATTCTCAATGACATAGGGAACATATATCATTTATGTTATGGTAATATCTTTTATATTTGAAAAAATTAATGTTTAAAGTGTTTCCAGATTTATCTTTATCATGAAGTCAAAATATTTTGGTTCCAATGACTAATATTTATATCGTTTACTTAAATGCCTATTATTAATAGACAATAGTGTTTCTTTTGTATTTTGTATGCATGGATAGACCAATTTAAATGTTTTCCAGTATTTATATTTAGTACTATTTGTTTGAATCGAAGGTATATTTACATTTATTAATGGGTTTAGTATTGCTTTCCAGTGACATTTGTATGGTCGTAACACGTGTATCTGTTGGGTAACTTTCATTGTATATGATATCTTCGGATATATTTTCATACAAGTCTCTATGATGTTTATAGTTTTCTGTATACAAAAATATGAATATGGTGTAAACCCAGTCCACACAAAAATAATGGCAATTGTAATTTTTTAATGTAAACAGATCCCCCCTCCCCCTAATAACTTTCTGCATAGACTGTAAATATTATTAATGAAACCTTTGGAGAAAATTATAATAGGAGAAAATTATGTTATTCTACTTATTACTAACATGTTAAACAGTGGTATTTTTGCATATATTCATATGTATGCCCTCTCCAGTAAATTTATTCATTTTTCAATTTTTTTCTTTAATTTGTTTTGATTGTGTATTCTCATTGCCATGGTTCTAAGATGGAAAGGGAAACCTAAAATAGGGCTAGGTTTTCCCTTGAAATAATCTGTAATTATACTTGCTGCGTATATTTTTCACTGTTTACATTGAAGTTATATGCGTTGGATTAATCGGTTATTGTTTTAAAAGTTTGGGTATCTGTTTCTTGCTCTTTGAGAAGATATTTATGTAAGCAATGCCTGGAAAACAGGAGCCCAACTGTGGTATGTATATTCCATTTATTTGAGATTCAATTTTTGATGTATATTGCCAATAGTAGAGAACGTAGTAGAGATCTTTGTGGTTTGGAGCAGTTTGCTAATACTGATGTAGCTGTCTTACCATTTATAATGAAGTGGAAAATATGTTACATACATTTTTGCTGCACTGTCTGGTGATTCAAAATTTTAATCGGAGGTTTAAACCCAGGTATATATTTGTAAATCACTAGGGAGTGTAAGGACACACATACAAGTGTTTTAACCCCCCTTTTTGTACTTTCATAAATTAAATATTTTATTTAAAGAGTATTTATTAATATTAATTCGGAAATATTTAAATTTCCATTCTCTTAAATAATCATGTACATGTGTTCAAGATTGTTAAAAGTATTATTGATCATAATTAAATATTAAATATTTTGTATATTTATTTTATATTTTATAGTTTGAGTATTTTATTTTAGATGATGTAATACCAAAGAGTGTTCTGGGGAATACATAAAATAATTCAGAAACTTATAAATAAAAAAATGTTCTTGATTTAATTTAAAAAGAGTAATTAATAAATTAAAATCCCTTAGCAAACATAATATTAATGGAAATTATAACTTTTAAATTTATTTCCACTCTCAAAATAGATTAAAACAATACTCTCCAGAACTTGTTGCATTATCATTGTGAATAAAGAATAAGTGCATTCAGGCCACTTAATGGACATCCAAGCCTCATCGGCAGAAAGAGAATATTTGAGAAGGTCTTGCTAGTATATAAATAGAGCCAAAATTTTAGGCTAGAGGTCTCTTTTTGCACTATTTTAGTCAGTCTTGCAGAATGGATCTTCATTAGTCAAAATCTTGAAATATGAATTCTGAGTAGAGGGACTAAATTTGCTTCCCCATTCGTCTTCAAAATCATTTCCATACTGCTATGCTAATATGTCATCTCCACTTATAGATTGCCTAAATTAAATGCTGAACTAACTATATCAAGATGCCAGCCATTATTTTTCCAAACTTTGCATTGCCGGCCATGTTTTCCACATTTTATAGTCTTACATGCATCAATCCATACCGACATCAAGTCATCAAGTAATGGAAGGTAAATCCATATGAATTCTTTTAAAACTTTAATTTTTAAAATCTAAATTATTTGTAATATAGTTCTCTCGTTATTTAGACATGGCGTTGTAGCCCTTGTTATAACAATTTTGTAAAGTAAAGACTTTTTTTTTTGTAAAATCTAATGCATGAATCTATAACTTTATTTTTTTATGCATTTCTTTAATGGGTTTCACAATTTCTATTAAATATTTTAAATGTGGCAACTTTTTAAATTTCAATATAATAAATTTCTGTATGATTTAATTTAATATGCTAATGGTTGAATCTAGCAAACCAATCATAATTTTTTTATTAGATATCCTTGCTATTATGGGTTGTTAAATAGTTAAATGTAAGCTTTCTTACCTAACTAAAAATTCACTTGATTGAATGAGGTTTTAAGTTGTTCTATTTTGCTTAGTGGGAGATTATCCACTGCTACATTTAAGATATCAATTTATTGCCATGTTCACGCTATTTATTTTATTTTTATACTATATTTTAAAGTAAACTTGATGATCTTATCTTTTCTGTTTTTTTTATTATTATTATATGATCAGTCATATGCTCACCACGCCATCTAGCATGATAATTGTTTTATGGAATTACTTACAAGTTAGTGTATTCATATCTGTTTAATGAAGGGAAAATATTCCGCATTTATTGTTTTGACTACCTAACTAATATTAAAGGTTATTTGTGTACCTTTTGAGAGGGATCAAATTATGTCATGTCTGTACTTTAGATTCTATTAAATCATGAGGGCCTTAATTCACATATCAGCATCATTAAGAACCTTTTTATTAGCGTTGCTTGACCTAGATAACATTACATAAATTTCTTACATCTTGCTTTGTCAAACTTAAAACCCAGAGGTCCGGGATTACTTACTTATGGCATATGCCTAAATGGAGTTTGGAATAACTGATTCCAGGATACTGTCAGGCTGTAGATAGGCTCTGCATGGGCTAACACTGGAAAATCAGAACCATAGAAATTCCTATGCAACTACCTTTTCAAATGTCAACCTGTCATGTGTACAGGCACATTTCGTATACTTACATAATTGATGAAGCGTCGTCCTAAAATGGACTCAACCTTTTCTAGCATTATCATTTAGTCAGCACTGCAATTCTTGCTTAATATTCTTATTTTTGCCCATTTTAAATTTATAAGACATAATGTTATGATTTCTAAATTCCGTCATATATTTTCATTTATATTATAGGTTAGGAGTATCATTTTAAAGCTTATTTAAGCTACTCGCCCTCTCATTGAAACAATGTTTCAGTGCTCTAACAATCAATGTTAAATAAATCTTACCAAGTCAAAAAGGATTAGAATAAAATACAAATAACTTTTCCCTTTAAACATTTTGAGGTCTAATGACTGTTTAATTAAATAATGTAAACTATAAAATATTTTTGTGTGTGGTTCAAATAAACCATAGTAAATGCAATTGATGTAACTCATATCCCATTTCTCTCGGTCCTTTAAGGCCATTTATTTTTCACAAAATAATCATAGCATTTAAATTATAATTTGGTAAAATTGGTATTTACCTTTGGCATATTAAACTGCATCGCGTTAACTATCTGTAAATCTTTTTAGTCATTGTATTCAATTGTGGATTTGCATATTATTTAATCATTCACTTATATTATACTATTATGTAATTTCTTAGAATATGCAAATCAGCGTTCATAATCAGGTGAAACTCAAAAATTTATTAGTTTTATATGTAAATTGATTCGCAACTGTTTAAGTTAGATAACTATTTGTTTATTCATTTTCTCATAATTAATATAAATAAATTATTAATCATATAATTAGTACTTAATTCTGCTTTGCCTCTTGATTTATGCAAATACATCGTTAATTAGATTGCACCTTATGTAACTCATTTCCATTGACCTTAAGCCAATTTCTAAGATTTATTAATGAATTTTGATGAAAAATATAAATTATAATTTGAAGCCGTCTCACCCTGTTGGGGGGGGGGGGGGATTGAAGCTTGTAGTATCATTTTTCCCTGTAGATCTCTTGTTTTTCTACTGTGGTTCCGGAATAGGGATGAATAAAATATCATCTGTTATCATCAGAAATATTGTTTGTAATGTTATAGATCTGGAAAATGAGCAATAGGGCAGAGTTCATGATTGTTCTGACTTATGTATCTTGCACATGATTGGACTCGAGGTACTTTTGCCTAGATGCTAGCTTTTGTTAGATGAACATACAATTCTGACCGGTACAATAATAATATATATATATATATGTATGTATGTATTTCCCTGTTAAGTAACAAATTAGTGATTATGTAAATATAGGCATTGGGAATTGTAGAGTTTACTAATTGTTCTATTAACTTGTTTATTAATTCATTATCAAAAGCTGACTTTATATTTAATTGTACTACTACTGGTGCATATTTTTGTTACTTCTTATTGTAGTCTATGACAGTTTTATAAATGAATGCTGTCTTGTTAACTTAAGAGCCCAAATAAATGTTGGATGTAGTTGGAATGATATATGGATCTATTCTGTTTTTTATGAGAGATTCAATTATTATTTATGTCTAGAGAGCTCACTAAAATTGAACGTAGATTTTCAAGTGAGATTGGGCATTCTTGATTTTTCAAGATGGAGACTATAGAGATGGGGTTTTGGTTTAAAATTTTGTGTACTTCTTTTGTAAGAAAATTTGTTATATTCACTAAATATTGTGTAATGTGCAATTGCAAATGTGAAAAACTCTCCTTGGGATTCCATGCATACCTGGGTGGGAGAAAATCTGGAATTTTGTCTATTTTTTATTTGAATTCTATCTTTTTCAAGGGTCTCTGTCAAAAAACTCACGTCTGTAATTTATTTTAAAGTAATTATATATTGCATTTAGCATAAATTCTCCACTTATTATTTTGTTATTTGGTGTTATTGCTGTTGGAACTCTATGTTTACGTGGCTGACTAAGGCACCATCCAATACATTGCTTTGTCCATACATATGTTTGTTTGAGATATAATTTGATTTTCTTTAAAGCTATATATTCGTTTAATTTGTTTTTTGTTAAATTATATGTTTTGTAAGTTCTATAGTTTTGTCTTTTTTGTTATCATTGTCTACAGTATTAATGGTTGTTTTATGCAACTTTCCAACTAATGTATATAGTCATATAGGTGTGGGTGCCCTTTACATAACATGCTGTTTTTTATGTAAAATAATGTTTATAAATGTTAACCATGCTTGCACAGGATCAATGTTTATTTTTTTTATTTTATTAAGATGTATATATATATATATATATATACATCTTAATAAAAAAATATATTTATATATATATATATATATATATATATATTTCAAAATATAGAAATTCCATTGTTTGTGATGGGAGAAAGATACTCATGTTTTTCTCTATGTTAAAATAATTTTGGCCAATGAATTCAAGGTTTAAATCAATCATTAGTGCTGTCTGGTCTGACATGGATGTATTAATTAATGAGAGATTGATCATGTGATAATTTGAAGGTGAGTAAAACATTAAATCAATCAATGATATAAATCTGCCACTGTTGAATGAGTGACTCCGTCAGGAAAAAAATCATTCCTCTAACTAAGGGGAAAGCAATCATGTGAAGCCATTTTTTATGAATTTATCATAAGTCATATTGAAATCCTCTAGTAGCAAATATGGATAAGATGAAGTTGACAACCTAGTGTGTATAATGTGTATAATAGTGTTGAACATTTTTGTGTTATGTGGAATGTATACATATATGAAGTTATTGCATTTGATAGATGTAGGAAGATTATAAATATTATATGTGCATGCATATATTGTTATTATTATTGTTATTTTTCTAACTTTTAAATCACAGTTGTTTCTATTCTAGCATAGAATGTTCTTTTAGATGATAGGTAAATGTCTGATCTTGTAATTATTGAATGTATGGGTTTTTGAAGTCCTAATGAAAGTGATAATCCTGCACTAGATAGAATAGAAACTTCCTCTGAATATATTTATTGTTGATGTTCTATAGTAATGATAAAATATAGAATTGTATTTAGAGTTTTAAACTTTAAAGGGAATGAGTCATATCTGGAGATACTACCATTATACCAAATGCTTCGAGGTTTATATATAGATAGTGGTCATAAATTAATGGTAAACATAATAACTGAAACCCATAAAACCATGCTAATCAGTCATCTTTCACCAAGCTTCTCATGCACACGTGTATGCAAAATAATCAGTCAGTATCTAGATATACAAAATGACCTTGCTAATTTATGTAATATTTTTGATTCAAACACACACATTTGTTTTATTTTGCATTTTGTTATTATTTAAAATGTTTGAAAATATGTATTATTTTAATTTCATTATTTTTTCATGTAAATCTAATTAACCTATGAAAGACAAAAAAGTTTTTTTTTATTTTATTATGAATCATTGTCTATTCTCTTTTGGTCTGATTTTGTAATTAATATATTTGATTTAATTTATTAAATCTGGTTTTGTATTGTTTCATAAATAAGATTATAAAACATTTTTATATGTAGAAATAAGAAACTGATTTAATTTGTCTCTTATGCATAGATTATAACTCTAAGATATTAGAGAGGGGTGATTTAGCTTAGGTATCCAATTGCTAATTTTATTATCGTTTAATGTTTATCATATTCTAAAGTAAAAAACAAAAAAGGCTGATTTCACATTTGAAATATTTAACTTTACTGATAAGGATTAGAAGAGATTATTTGGACACTGATGTTATAACAGATCATGAGTTGCTAATCTATTTTACACAACAACACATATATTGACCCTGAAAAAATCTTTTGATGAACATATGTTTATTTTTTATATAATATATTAAGACATTGTTAAGCCATTCTTCATTTGTAATTATATGTTCAATATTTCCATCATCTAGTATTAAAACTTTTAAATGTATTTAGAAAAAATTAAATTCTATTTTAAACTTTTAAATACATTAAGCTGTTAGTAATAGAATACAAGTTAGTATATAACATAACATTCAAGTGATATTATTCTCATGAGTGATACTCCATAGCAGATGTTACTGGTCTGACCAATAATAGTGGTATACCGTGAAGTGAACTTGTGATTTTTAGTTTTGTAAATAATACATTTATGATGACACTGTAACCAATTAGTCTGTCAAAGGTAACAGAATAGTACAAAAGACATGTACTTATCAGTGATTAGCTTTCTGATTTTTTTTCTTTGTTTATTAAAGAAACATTTAATAAAAGATTTCATTCATCACAATTTATCAAATTAGATTAAAAAATTATCTTACTTGCCATTAACATGCAATCAATTTCTTTTTTTTTTTTTTACTTGTTTTCTCTCTCCTAATCGAAAATATCTTCAAAAGTATATTCTTGATCTGATATTGTAAAACACGTTTTTTCTCTCTTTAGTCATTACTTTGTACTCTTTTAATAGTTTTCACTGGTAGCTTTCTTTCTTAAATACATTTTGTAGGATTATCATCCTTTGATGGAGTCTTTTTGAATTTCAAATTATGATATAGAATGATTATTCTAACTTAAATAAATTTAATCTCTGTTTACACATAGGCAATAAAGTGTTATTTTTTTTTAAATAAAATGTCAACCCTTTGTTTTACCGTTTCGTTTCAGATTTTGAAATAAAGCATAAGGAATATATTTTTCTGATTATTAAACAGATTGAATAAGCTTAAATTTAGTATGCTGTTGAAAATAATATAAAAGACATAATCGAATATTTACACAATTAGCAAATATGTTGAGTTGAGAAAAATATTGAATAACGTTTTATGATTATTATTCTTTTATACCACCCAATAGATAGATAGATTATGAAACTCCGTTGCCCGATTCGCCACTTCAGATTTTGACTGGCTTTTTAAGAACTCCCAGTAGTAGGCGATTTGATTATTAGTTGTTTTTTTAGCATCCATATGTATAATTTAAAAACACATCGCGTTGAAAATTTCCAAATCCTTTTGATTTAAGATACTGGTAGTTATTGGTACATAAGAAAATATATACACTATATGAATGTAAATAAATAAGTTTTAAAAAAATATTATGAATAAGACGACAGGAAAGTATTGTTAAATATCAAATATTAGAATCTTAAATGTATATTTATTTCTAAGAAGAAAACAAGAAACAGGAAGCTCTTTTTTGAAGTGAGGAGGTTATAAACATTTACTTATTTATTTGTACAAAACATAATTTTGATATTAAAGAAAAAATATGTATGCTTTATAATAATTTAAAATAAAAGAAAAAAATGAAATATTTCTAGTAACATTTTTATTTGAAATAAGACTAATATTTATTTTAAAAATTAAAGAAAAATATGCATAAAAATGACTATTTTGTCTCTTGCATGAAACCAATATTTGAAAAGTAATTTTTAAAAAATATTTTTGCAATATCAATAAAATGGAAACAGATAATAAAAATTATATATATATTATAAAAGAAAAAATAATCTATTATAAAGTCTTATAAATACAATTGATGATCGACTGAGAAAATAGAATAAATCATATTTTAAAAATTTAATATAAGTCCCATAGCAATATATTATGTGGTAATAGAGCGTGAAATGAAAACAGTATAGTCAATTCACATTTATAACAAATCTAAGGTTGTTAGAAAAAAAAAATGATTTTGTATTATCTATATGGCTGATAACTATTTCAAAGTAAAAATATCTAATAGATAGCTAGATTGATAGTAATAAAGATATAGATATAAAGATAGATAGACAGGTATACACTCAATTGAATGGTGGAAATTTTAAACAGTCCATGCGACTGAGAATTATGAAATAAATTTAAAAATCCATAAATATATGCAGCCTCAACATGAAATGATATTAACTGATAATATTCTATTGCAAAATAAGACCACGTTTATATTGTAAACTTAGTTTTTTCTAGATTTCATTTTCAGCATTGTATAGCTAAGATATTATATCAATTTACTGGTTTTTCATCAGTTAACATTCAATGTTACCAAGTAGGGCGAATTTCTGAGATGTTGCAGCATGTGTGATTATTCTAAATTATGTTCTTATATCATCTAACCAATTCAGTACACCAAACACGAGTAATTTCAGTGAATAAGACATGATAATCATGTTTTACCTGCATGTGTGTAAAGTATAAAACTGATATATGAAAGAATAAAGACATGTTATTTATATATCAGTAGTTATAATAATTAATAATTTAATCAAATAACAATAAACATTATTGATAAGGTGGTAAATATACATTATTGATTTTTATTATCTTACTATACACATTGAGATCATGCATACTAATATATTTTCTTTTAAGACATATTTATTGTTAATGAATTAGTAGCTAGCATATATATATAATATTATGATTTGATGTCTGTATTTTTAAAGCAATATATGTAATTATATAACTGAATATTTGTAAATACAGTAACTAAATAATTAAAAAATTTTATCCACTTAGGAGCACTTTCGATTATCCCAGTAATCTGTGTCAACTTCTCACAATTCTGTGAACTTAACGTTTGCTGATTGCCTGTTAATTAAGTCATGTTTATATTTGTATATTAGCATAGCTTCCTTTATTTTTTTTTTATTGTTATTTTTTTCAATTTGCAATATTTTTACACTGTTAAAATTGAAGTCAAGCCATAAATACATGATTTATTATGGTTGTAAAAAACAGATGCTGAAATATTATTAACAACTATGCAATTTTGTTTCGATTTCTGAACACGTTTTAATAATAGCAAGTGTTATTTAGTTCTTTTTTCCAACGTATATGTAGATTCACCTATATATCCACTGCCACACCTACATATCCATTTATAAATGACACATTTTTTATTTATAAATGAGGTTTTATCTTTGGAGTTATTTATTAATTTGTTTAAGGTAGGAGGTGTGTAAAATGCAATATCACACATATCTTTATAATTTTTTCTTATAAACTTTACTTGATAATTTGAAATATATGGGATTGATATCCATATTTTTTATTAGCAGGAGAATCAATATTATTATTAAAATTTTTATTTTTATATTTTGTATTAAAATCTCTAATAACATTATATATGTGATTATAACTGTAGCCAACATTTAACAATTCATTTGAATATATTTCAATGTTTTTGCCTTTATCTGATGAATATTTGTGTGACATTGGCACTTTTGATTTATATGGAATATAACCTCTTTTTACTATTGGTCATATAGTAATCCAGCATGCATTGATTTCTAATTATTTTAAGAAACTGAACACATATTAAATCTTCATCTGTTTTTATTCAACATGGGTGTGACAAGAATCTCAGACTCAGGTGGCCTTTGAGCATTCCATCTTCAGATTTTCAATTGGATGGATGGTTGAAGAGTTGGAGTCTGGAGTAGATTGAAGCCTGTCCATTAAAGTATGAGGTTTGGCTATCTTAATATATCTGAACACTTATAGCATATATGTTTAGAGATGGTAATCTGGACCAACTGATGATTGATGGTTTAGCATGAAATAGGTATATTGGTGATTATTTATCTTTTCAACATATATGTGTTCAAGTGTATCAGTGTTATGAGATAGTGTGGAGAGTGAGGGGTCATGTGAAAGTCTGTGCTCATATAACCTATATATTACATATATAGACACAGGTATATAATAAACCTGTGTGTTTCAGTTATTATGAATTTTGTAAAATACAAATATCTCTATGATGTTATATATAGCAAAGTAACTCAGGATAAATTAAATAATTGTATTAACAATTATAAACATGCACAACATTTTTGATAGGTGATATAACCTTGTAAATAATAAAAAAATATGAAAGCCAAGTTTAATTAATAAATAAGATATTTTATTTACATTAAATAGACAAGATAATAATAATAATAATAATAATAATAATAATAATATATTATTATTATTATTATTATTATTATTATTATTATTATTATTATTATTATTATTATTATTATTAATAATAATAAAGATTTATTGTTTTTTTATCTTTCATTTTTTATTTGTTTATTATATTCAGTTTACTACAAATAATAAATAGTTTATGGTATTTACATATATAAAACTAATACTCTTCTGATTTGATGTCTAATTTATTCTTCATCTGTGAAGTGGTATGAAAAGTCATCCATTTATTAAAATTAAAAATTTCTTAGTAGCTACGAACATGTTTGTTTAGGTGAATAACTTTGATAATCCACATCTAATTCCTTCAAATCTTTTTCTGCTATCTAAACACACACACGCGCACACACATATATATATATATATATCCTGAAAATGAGACCAATCAAAAAATAGGTCTTAGCATGATTTGTCAAGTTGTTGATCATATAAGATTGTCAGCGTGATGGATGGATATAATTTATCATTGAAGGTTGGAAGTGTAGAATTATAATGTCATGAAAACAACGTTCAAAAGATTCATATATATATATATTAAAACTAGCAAAAAAAAAACATTTTGAATTAAAGTAATAAATGATAAATAAATATAAAAGTAAATTTTTGTGCATGAATAAATGTTACTCAAAATTATTTAGCAGGCAGATTCATAATTAATTATTTTAATAAACTTGGAAACACATTTTTTATTTTATTTATCAATGCACTTGGCTTCATTTCGTCTGACACGAGAATTTCTCTTTCATTTGATGTGCAACTATATATATATATATATATATATTGTAACAGGATGAGGGGGGGGAGGTATCCAAAAAAAAATAAGTGAGCCTGGGGTGGAAAGCAAATGGGTTGAAACTGGGTGATGGCAAAACATCATCACTCCCAGTTTATTTAAAATGAAATATTTACAAAAAGTATATTTAAGTAAAAAATATTTAAAGGGAGAGAATGAGAACTCTCTGAGAGATCGTTGAGAGATCAGCCAGCTAACTTAGAAGAGCAACTAAAAAAACAATACATCAATCATATATCAACCAGCATTATAAAGTAAATATCAGTATAAGTAAAATACCATTCATCATCATTAATGGGAATAAATAAAGTAAATATCAGTATAAGTAAAATACCATTCATCATCACTAATGGGAATAAATAAATCAGTACAATATATCAGAATAAAAAATATAAATCAACAGTCAACCTTGTGACTGGATTGGAAATGGGTCTTCTTTATACCAGGCTAACTACTGAGCCTTTGCCAGCTTGGGCAATTATTTAAACATAACTTGGATGCACCAGGTTAGTGCCCATCCATTAAAATACACAATAATCAGAAATCAAAACAATAATTCTGAGACATTTAAAACATGCTGATCATCATCAATGCTCTGGCCACTTAAGTACCATTAATGTATTGACCAACTATGAACTTAACTCTTAATAAGGCTAAACTATCATCTCTGGATGCCCCAAAGCACTATGTACACATTCTTATTTATATATTCATCCCAAGCATGAATCTAGCTCAGAGAACACAAGCTCTATTACTGTATGTGACCAAGAGATGATGGAAACAATTTTTAACAATTAAATACATGTTTATAAATAACAAAAAGTAAAATGAATTTACTGTCTTATAAAAATAAAATTACGCACATATAAGCTTTCTGATTTTGATTACAATACAAAATTTCAAATGATCACATTGAGATTTAAATAATTACTATTCAACATTTAAATTGTTAGATTGACTTACATATATATGCACACAAATGCACAATTTATAATATACAATTAATATTAAAAAATTGAATTGACATTTAATCAACAAAATATTAAAATTTTACATATATGAGTGTGCGTGTATACACACACACTGTCTTCTATCTATTTCAACTTGTTACAATAATATTATATTTTTTCAAAATTAATTCATTTGGAAAACACATAAATTTCACACATATACATGTGTATAAACAAAATATATAATTTAAAATTTAATTTCAGTTTATAAGTTCTTTTTTTTATCAAACTAAATAATTTCAATTATTGTTTGACATATACTTGTCGATTAATTATCAGTGTTCTTAGACCAATTTAAAAGATTTGCTTTTACAATTTTAATTCAAACAAAATTATGCTTGCATTTGTATATTCTTCTTTTAATGTCTTTTTTTTTTCTAATCTAAAAGATTTTTGGAAATCTTTTTTTTTGACTATTAATTATAACATTGTTTGTACTTTTTTTTCTAAATTATAATTTTAAACAGTTTTCTTCTTTAATAAACAATTTTAAACTAATATTGTTTTATAGAATAAAAAAATATAAATTTTAAGAGGTCTTTCTTCTTGGTGAGTTAATGTTGATGAAGTAGGCAAGGTGAGGTAGGAAAAGTAAATATATGAACAGCAGCTCCCCATGCCATGATAAGAAGATAGCCAAGCATGAACTATCAAGCACCCAATGCTCCATGATGTTGTGAGAAAATACCTCATTTTTATGCACTGCCCCTTTTAAGTTCCTAGATCATCCTCAAAGAGTAGTATCCAGAAAAAAAAATAAAAGGCATTGAGCTAAGGCTGCTCTTCTCTGTGAGACTTAGGGGTATAGATGAAGTCTATTCATAAGATCAAAGCCTATTCATGAGGCCTACTTACACACTGCTGGACTACTCTGGGAGCTCAATATCTAGGTCTAGACAGTGCCGAGCATATACTTTGGAGCATCATGAACACACTGCATCCAGATATCCCTGTTCAACTATACACCCACCATAAGCATAAAAAGTACAAATTCACACATCACTTTCAAAATTTAATTATCATATATAACTTTACTCACCACAGCTGTATATATTTTTATCTGTTCTTCTCTGCCTTTTTATATGCTAGCATATATATATAATTGCTTCTTCAACAAGCTTGGGTTCCCTGATAAGTTTGGTTTTAGGGATTATCATCATCAGGAAAAAGTATAATCTATGTATAATGTTGATCCCTACTTGGTCTCTCATCATGTATAACTTTCAGGCAAGCAGCTGTCTTGGTTTAATAGATTTCAGGAAAGCACTGCCTTCTCCACAATTAAGGTTATGAGTTTCAGCACAAAGAAGTGGGTCATTTTCTCCATGTGAATTCAAACTCCTGTGAAGGAAATATTAGCAGCTCCTGAATCTAATGTTATGCCTTCAGCTATGTCAGTTTATGGTAGCTGTTCTGGCAACTCTATGGTCAGCTAAAACAATTGCTGCAAACTTCAAGAACCTGCAACAAAATGTTATAACCAACTTTTCAGCTGACCCTTCTTACAAAAAATATTATCCAGACTGTTTTTTTCAAAAATCATTCTCCAGACTAACTGATATATTTTTAATCAGTCTTTTATAAACTTGATTAGGTCAGGTGACAAAAACACAGTGGCTGTTTTCAATCTGTCTAATCCATTTGAAAACAAGCTGGAATTTCTATCAAAGTGTGATTTTCATGTTTTTACTTTCATCTTTGGAATTTGGCCAAAGGAGTGATAATCCTTTAGAATTTTTAATCTACAAAATTTTTTAACTACATAGTAGAAATGCAAATAAGCATTAATTAAAAAAGATATTTTATACAAGTATTAATTAAAAGATTTTAAAGAATAAATTATGCTTTTTTTGTTAATTTCAATATCAGAATTACAAATATTATTTATCAGATCTTTTTTAAAATACTTATTTCACAATGAAATTTTACTTTAAACCCAGAGTTATTTAAGCCTTTACTTATTATTATTTTATTTTAGGAAATATAAGAAAATATCTACAAAAATTTATTCTGTGTTTATTTTTACTTTTCCTTTATTTTACATATATATATATGCACATACACTATATTAATGTGTTTTATGTAACCCAACTGGTTATTACTATATATATATATATTGTAATATGCGCACTCTCCCACACCGAGATTACGGGCTTCGAAATAAACATGACATAGCGTAAGGCTTTATTTATTTACTTATATCGATAGTTATCCACTATCCACACAAGGGGGCGCCAGATACGATTATTTAAGTGGAATTTAATTACTCGCATCACCTTACATCACATCAAAACGATTTCGAAGTCTAATCCCGCCCACTAGCTCAAACTCCCAGCATGGACCAATAAGGTTTCTCAAGGCCGTTACATGATTGTTTTCAAAGACAACTCCTTACGGAAAAGACGCACAGTTCACTAATGGGAAAGAAGTTTTAGTTTGCTAATTGATTGATCCTCGCACTAGACTTGATTATTGATTGTTTGTGACCAATACGACGGTTCGTTTATGCCCCGAACAACTAGGCTTATAAGATCATCCTCCCTATACGCTATATTCAATATAATTGTTTGACATTTGTTTATATATTTATCATAGACCCGCCCAATTCTTAAGTCTATCTTAACTAATGGAAAATAAATAAACATCGTGACTCACGGCACGATGTTGGTGTATTACATTTAAAAGAAACATAAAAAAAATAAATCTAAATCTAAATAAATATAATTTAACGATAAATTTATGAACGATCAAGAGTAAATGATATAAGACTTTAATTGTATGAAAAGACTTGAGAAATGCTCGACTTGTTTATATACTGAATGAATTTATTAAATATAAAATACTAATTTGAATTTTATTCGCACACGCACACACACATTCACGCTCGCAGAGAAACATATTAAACATAATAAAGTATGAATGATAAATACAAGTTTCCTTTTACATTTGAGAATACGGATTATGGTTTGTTAGATTTTACTTAAGTTCAAAGTTCATGTTTTGAAAGTCCTACGATTACGATAGATAGAAATAATAGATTAAATGTTACAGCAAATTTTATGATTTATTTACACAAGTGTGAGTTAGTTAACTATGAGATTGCCTTTAAGAGTTTACGAATTGAGTGAATGAAACATAATATAAAATAAACTATTTACCTAGGATTTGATTTTGACTTCCGCTGCTTCGAGTGAGGCGAGGATTTGAGCGTGGGAGATGGCTTTCCATGATGAAGTGATTTGTTTATTTAAAGTGAGCATAGCATGGTCTGGGACGATGTTGGTATTTCTCGGAACATAATTATTAGGTTGGAGCATTAATTTCACGTGGAGGATTGAATTTCCATAGTTGAATCGGTGGGCGTCGATCATCCTGAAGGGGTTTCTAGCCCCTCAGACGACGCCTCAAATTAATTTCTAAATGACGTCTTGGATTGGTACGCGACTTATGAACATTAAGTGATGAAAGAACGATATCAACAATGATAACAGCAAAAAAATCAACAACAATAAAATAAAAACAGCAAGAGAATTGAATATTTGGTATTTATAAGATGTAATCCTTATCTTAGGATCAATCTCCCCCAAGAGTTCCATCTTTTAAGAGTTGTCGTTCAGGTCCGTGTTTAGTAATGTTCACTCAACCTTTGTGCTTAAGGCAATTTTTGGTCTTGGCAATCTCATGTTGCAATCTCGTTAACCAACTTCTATTCATTCATACTGTTTGAGTGCATCGTAGTCTTACAAGAGCAATACAATTTACATTAATTTTAAGAGTCGAGCATTTAATCTTTTCTCAAATCTTTTCTATGAGTTTACCTTTGCTAAGATTATAATTTACAATAAACATTTTAAATATCGTCGTGTATAAATGGAAATTATCTTTGAGTATTTATTAGAGCGTATTATATTTTCCTTTATTATATTATTTTAGAGAATGTTATATTATTAATTTTATGTGAAAGCCTTAACTATTTAATTCGACAATTATTATCTGTATTTTATAAATGTAGTTTATAAATGGGAAGAAAACTATTAAAGGTTATAAATATACTGTTACGAGTTTTTATAATGCTTGAGTGTGTGTGTTTGTTTACATCGACTTGTCTTGTTATAATACATATACCGACTTTGTCTCGGTATAATATATATATATATATATATTGTAACTTAAACAACATTGATATCCAAAGTAGCTGAAACTTATTACTAGTGAGCGATCTCAGTTCACAAATTAATTAAGCCAGTTTAATGTTTCATATATAATTTTAGATTAAATATTAATAATTTTCACAACTCCTAAATAACTTTTAATATTCTCCAATATAATGAGAATGTTCTGTGATGTGATTACAATTCTAAATATGACATATTCAAGCAGTAGTAAGTTATTTCTGCATTGTTGAAATTGGTAATATTGAATTTAGGTAAATTTTTGTACTTAAAAAAAATGTAGATTTTTTTTGTACTTGAATAAATTTATACTTTTGTACATGAAAAAAATAAGACAGCACCAAATAAATCCTAAGCCATCTTTTGGAGCAAAAAATAATATAAGACTGGACCTTATTTTCAGAGAAGAATGGTAATTCCTATAAACACACTACCTTAGAGACTATATAACGTTTGTTAGATAATTACATGCACGTAAGGTTAATTCAAGCATTCCTACAAATAAATGTATTTGTTGTATGTGGAATAGATCACATGAATATTAAAAAAATATAAGTATCTCTTCTTCATTTTTACATATTTTAATAATAATAATAATAATAATAATAATAATAATAATAATAATAATAATAATAATAATAATAATAATAATAATAATAATAATAATAATAATAATAATAATAATAATAATAATAATAATAATAATAATAATAATAATAATAATAATAATAATAATAATAATAATAATAATAATAATAATAATAATAATAATAATAATAATAATAATAATAATAATAATAATAATAATAATAATAATAATAATAATAATAATAATAATAATAATAATAATAATAATAATAATAATAATAATAATAATAATAATAATAATAATAATAATAATAATAATAATAATAATAATAATAATAATGGCAGAATAAACCATGGTCAAATTTAAATCTCCCTCACAATATAAGTTAAACTCAATGAAAATTAAGATAAGCGCAATAAATGTTCGGGGATTAAACTCGAAGAAAAAATACAAGAAATCAATCACCGGATACAACAACTCCAACCTACCATATTAGGACTCATAGAAACAAAAATCTATAATGGATCGTAGATAAATCCAGCACAACTTATGAGTAAAATGGGTTTCTGTGCATGCTCTAGAGACACACTAACACCTTCAGATGGAACAGCAATATTTATTAGCCAAGGAAGTCCATTTACAATGTTTAAAATAATATACATAGATGTGAATATATTAATAACCACATTCAATAACAAAAACTTCTCAATAAATATTATATTTGTATATATACCACCAGGGACAACTGTAATTAACAGAATAATAACAATAATTAACTCAATCATCTCAAATAATCCCTACCCAACTATTTTTATGGGAGATTTCAACATAAGTTATAAGAAATTTATTACGAAATGGATGCACCAGTTAACATTTCCACTCATGAGTGCAGGAGATTTTCTACCACCTAACTCTATATTTTTTTATAACAATAGACGTGGAACTTTAATACATCTAATGTTTTATTCCCCAATGCTGAATCATTCAATAGAAATAGCACTTTCCCCAACCCCTTTTTAGACCATGCAGTGCAGATAATATTGCTAAACATAAACACACACTGTAGTGCAATGATTAATTTGCAAAAAACGATCAGGATCCTACTACCAGACAATACTATGGAGTCACTTTTTTTCAGAAATTTGTATAAAAATAAATAAAATAAATCAGCTTGAATTAGACTTGATATCCAGATACATAGCTTACACTAACACGCTTTCATTTAATATAAACCATATGACACAAAAATCAATTCCTCCCTCCAGGTTAATTACATTAGCAGATGAAATATACAAAAGAATCAGTCTGTCTAAACCAGTTCAACATAATCAAACAAACATAATTAAACTCACCCAGCTCTGTAAACAGACTTGCAATAAATTAAAACAATATCTAAGCATAAAAAAGAAAAAAAATTGCCTAGCACAGCTGCACACATGGACACACGGATCTATTAGGTGGGCTTTGGGGTACCCATCCATAAATAAAGTTACCATGGTGCTGGAATCAGAAAATAAGATTACAGCAGGATTTAACATGATTGCACCTATATATAACTATTTCAAAACAAAGCTAACTAAGCATGCACAATTCACACTCAAAGAAGATTATTTTGGAACAACTGAAGATGAGATGCCATTTAAAATTGAGGATTTTAAGGTAGTGTTAGAATCAATCCCACTCACATGTCATCCAGAACCTCCAGGCATTCCACAGTTTGTACTTGCACATCTTAGCCAAATTACAAATACATACCTGTGTCAATTGGAAAATCAAATATCGCAAAACATTTATAGCAGAGATTATAAAAGATATCAATGGTACCATTTATGAAAAAACAAGAACCTATTACCAAGATCACCAACTTAAGACCTATCTCAATGGAGCCTTTAGGAATTAAACTGCTAGAAAAAGTAATAAAGGTAAAAATTGAACCATTTATACTGACAAAAATATCACAACATCAGTATGCAAAGAAATGCTCATCCACAGGTCAGGCAGCACTAAACTTTAAAACTATAATTAACTCAGTAATTAAGAAGAAGAAATATGCTCCAATTGGAGTACAACTAGATTTTAAAAGTGCTTTCGACTCGGTACCAATAAATATCTTACTAACCCAACTAAAGGAAACACAAATACCATGATCAATATTATATGCAATAGCCAACCTACTTTTAAACAAAGAAGTACATATCACACTTAATGGAAGAACATCATCATCATTCTATCCCACTCAATCAATACCTCAAGGGTCGCCACTGAGTACACTACTGTTCACTTTCTACATAAACCCCTTATTGGAAGAAATTGAAAAAAAAATACAGGGAGTGTTAATACCAAATACAAAAAGATACATTCCTTGTATAGCTTATGTGGATGATATCACAATATTCTTAACATGAAAAAGCAACTACAAGCACTACAAAACATCATAAAATAATATAAAATAATATACAAAAAAATTCAAACTTAAAATCAATATCAATAAGTCAGCTGCTTGAACAATTTTTACAGGGAAAGTAAACAAACAAATTTATCAAGGAAAGCCCAGCAGGTTTCTAGGTTTTCCATTTTATCTGGGAATGAATCAAATGAGAATAACAATACAAAACAAACTCAAAGTGGATGCAGAAATAATCACAGAATCATTATCCAGATCATATTTATCAATATACGAAAAAATATCATTATTCAATCAACTCATATTGTCAAAAATAAGCTACTATTTACCAATAATCAGTTTCACAAAACCATTTATAGCCTCAATTAATTCATTTTGTAGCAAACTACTATGGAACAGGAAAGTAGTTGCCATTTCAATAAAGCAATTTAACCAGCCAACAAAATGGAATGGTCTGGGACTTCACTCAATATCAGTGTTTCACATACAAAAAACAATAAATCTGCTAGTAGCCATAGTCAAAAGATTCCCAGATATTTAACCCATATTGGAGATCACACCCACAGATCATCCACCACCTACAAACAATTATATCTTTACATTGCTTGAAAGCATTGATAGCATCAAAAACAAAATAATGCTGAAAAGTTCATTAAAATATACATATTGGCAAATACATGATTTCCTAACACAAAAACAATCTGAGAGTAACCAAATATCTGTATTGGGAATTGATAACAGCCAATTACTTAAAAAATTTAGGAAATGGTACCTGGAACCAAAATTTTATGATTTCATAATTAAAGTCAATTTGAAAGCACTACCTACAAGTCATTTTATTAGATACAGAAGATTCTATATAAATATAGATCCCTTGTGTACACTGTGTCACAGGGATGAGGAAACACAGGACCATTTCATACATAATTGTTCAGGACTTGAAAAAGTAAGACAAATGATGGTTGGTGGATATAGGAAAAATGGAACCACAATAGATGAGATTCTACAAACATTCAAAAATAATGGAATATCCACCATAGGGGCAGCCACTTTCAGCCTATATGCATTCTGGTGTGTCAGATGCACTTTTACACTGGCAACAACATGAGAATGCACCCTAACACCTATAGGAACAAATTGCAAAAAATAAATAAATAAGACAGCATTATTGCACCACCTGATATCTTTGCAGCAATGTGGTCTCTTTTTAAAATTCAGGCCACTTTATAATAAAGGATATAATAGAAAAGGACAAAGGCAAACATGAAATTCAGTGTTGCATGAACATGAAAAATTACTGAAACCATGATCATTGATTTATATTGTACATAAACTTGGACAATAAATATTTCATAAAGTATGAAAACAATCTAAAACATTGTGAAAGCCACTATCTAAGTTCTAAAAAGTCAATTTTTAAGTGCAAAGAGACTCTAATCAAACATATAGACTGTAATGTAATAACTGTGTAAACCTATGTATAATACTACATATAATCAACAACCAATGTAACCACTTGTTTTTGAATAAAGATACCTTTAAAACATAATAATAATAATAATACTCCTGCTCCTGTGACTATGACTACTACTACTACTAATGCTACTGCTACTGCTACTGCTGCTGCTACTGCTGCCACTGCCACTGCTACTGCTGCTGCTACTGCTACTACTACTGCTGCTTCTACTGCTGCTGCTGCTGCTACTGCTGCTGCTACTACTACTACTACTACTACTACTACTACTACTACTACTACTACTACTACTACTGCTGCTGCTGCTACTACTACTACTACTACTACTACTACTACTACTACTACTACTACTACTACTACTACTACTACTACTACTACTACTACTACTACTACTACTACTACTACTACTACTACTACAACAACAACAAAATAAAGTTGTTTCAGAGATTTATACTATGGCAATATAAAAAAAATAAATGAAAAAATATAAAGAATGTAGAAAAAGATCCAATATATTGAAAGTTGAATAGTTTTAATGTTAACTTTTCTATTGTTCAGGGCCCTTCTGAATGTAATTACAGCAAGAAGTTAAAATTAATTAACAGTTTTCAGAAAAGTTTATATCAGTTGGGATTTTGACATATTTCTCCTAAAGTTGTTTGGATAAAGTGCTATTTTGCCTTTATTAAAAAATATACATCTTGAAAAAAATATTATATTTTCAAACCCAATGGTATTAACAGAGTAGCCAATAAAATGTTTAGTAGAGCTTTAAACAACTTAGCTTCTTGGGTCACCCATGTTTATTGCTTGCTTATAGCTAATATTTTTTTTAATTTAGCAGTAAAATGGCAAAATAGCAAACAGAATATTTGATGATAAAATTACCCCGATTTGAATATTTTATTATTTCTATTCAATCTTCCTTTTATATAAGCATCTCCAAGGTATCCTGTGAACATAGAGCCTGATCCTCACAGGTGTTGCAGTAGTTTATTGTTGTAAACAGAATGTTGCATACACAGTGTCATTTCTTTTACATTTGTCCACATTTAAAATAGAACATGAAACTTTCATACTTAATAAAATATAAATTAAATAATTTTAAATCAATTTATATAAAGGATAAAGCATTTCTCTCTCTCTCTATATATATATATATATATTGTACCGGGTCGTACCGCTGAACCCACCTACTTATACGTATATATAAGTTTTGGCCGGTTTCAAACTCCTTCACAATACACTTATAATATTATAAAGGTTAGGTGAACGAACTGGCACGTTCGAGCAAAATGGGAGATCTTATTAATAGCTTTAACTATCAACAATGGCCCATCTCGGCTGCTAGATTCAAACCCCTACCATCCAAATACTTTATTTGTTTCGGGGTAAACCCCGGGGCGCCAGCTAGTCTGAAGACTAACATATTCGGGTGGTAGGCTCATAATCCAGCGCTCGAAACAATTCCCTTAACCAGCCCAGTCTAATTTTAATCAATGATATTTATTGTTAATAAGAGATTGATAAAAAGAATTGACCGACAGATCAAGTTTAATTTTAAAGATAATTTATTTCAATCAACATCAATTAAGTTTAAATATAATTTACTAACCAACATAAACGCATTCTAAACATTTTATAAATCCAAATTTCACACACGCACATTTTTTTTTTTTTTTAAATTAACATATGATAGGATATTTCATGAACAAAGCAACATAATCTTAGACATTTAAATTAACTCTCATTCGCAAAAAAAAATAATAATAAAGCATTAATAACATCTGAAACTCACGCACACACATCAATAGTTCCTTTTATGTATGATAGAGTTCATATAATGTTATTCTTCAATATTTACGGATCACAGTGGTGACTACTACTTGTAAATAATAATAAAACAGATACCTAGGATTTTTCTTGTTGGTGGCTACTTCTGCTGCTTCTGATCGATTGTATCTAACCGGTTAGATTTTGTTTATGGAAGAGAATTTATGGTAATCCGTTGGTTTCTTCTTGGAGACAGCTGCACATTTTGACGGAGGGTTTCTGTGTTGTTATCCAGACATTATTTCTCAGGCAGGTTTTGATGATCTTATTGGACTAAAAAGGCTGGAGCACCAGCGTATATTTCCAAAAGCTTTTCAGCACTGCATTTCTGTAAACTGACACAGTAAAACTAGACTGAATTTCAAACTCCAACTGAATGTCTGATAAAACGAAAAAAGTCTATTTATACCTGCGAAGTGTTTTTGTTTTAATATCCTCCGGCAATACGTGTTGTCGAAATTCCTTTAGATTAATTATATGACGTGTTTTTCGATTGAATATTTGATTAGTAGTAGCTATTTTAAAATGTGTTGTTTTCATATCTTTAATTAGCAGTCCACCACTGTGTTTCTTTTGAAATACATTTCATTTCTTTATTCATTTTTTTTTTTTTTTTATATATATCTTACATGCATACTTTTGTTTACATTCGCACGCACTAATATAATCTATTATAATAAACTGGAATGAAAAGAGATTTTTTTTTTTATATTTTAATAATTTTAACTTTTTATGAAACTCTTAGTTTGTTTTTTTTTTTATAGGAAAACTCCCTCTCCCCTCTTTAAAGTAATTAATTGTAAGTTTCAAATTCTTTTTTCCGAAAGATTTTGATAATAATTTTTATCCAAAATTATTTTATATACATGTGCCAATTTTGGCATTGGCACAATATATATATATATATATATGCACATACATTTGTTTCTATTATTATGACTAAGGTGACTATTAATAATAATTTGATCAATAATTTAATTACCCTGTTACTGTACTTATACTGCATTTAAAATATTTAAATAAATCAATGACATAATACAAAATATCTTTTCTAAAATGTAATCATATACAAAAAAGTTCTCAGCAAATATTCATTATTACCATTTTCTTTTTCACATATATGTAGACATCTGTATCCGTTTTATAAGAAAGAGTGGAGAGTTATAGGAATATTGAAAGTCTGAGTTCAAGTCCCTTCTAATATATATATATAAGTAACCTGAAAATGTACTTAATTAATGCTAAATTTATATATATATATAAGTAACCAGAAAATTTACTTATTAATGCTAAATTAATTACCGTTAATAATTTGTATTTGATCTTTATATTTTCAATGCTATTTCTCAAATGTCTACTCAAATATCACTTAATCTTTATTTCAATATAACTTTGATATTATTTTAATGTTAGGATGAGGCTAAAATTATCTGCACAATGGCTATTATTTAATTTAATCACATTTTAGAAAAGACAAATACTTCATTTTTGGCCTTTTTATGTCAAAAATATTTGCTTTTCAATACATTTTATTCATCTTCCAACAAGATTTTATATTCCCTGATTAAAATGCTTATGATCAGGTATGATTGACTACAGCATTTTTGTTTTCATCTCTTCATCAAATACTAATCTTCATCTTTTTAGGATGTCTTTTAGAATAATAAACATAAGAGTTCAATGTGCAGGATTAAAGCTAAAAAACGAATGATCAAATTTCTCAAAATAATGGTTTTGAAAAGGAATACCAGTGTAGGCAGGTGTATATTGTATGAAATAGTACATCCAATATGGATGTCAGTCTTTTCCATTTAAGTAGAATTTCAGGCTTTAGCTCTTCAATGAGTATCTCACTCAAAAATATACTGTTGATTGGTTAAACTCTTATCTGAAAATCTTCCAATACTGACCCTTAAGAATTCTAGACACTTTGCCAATTGATGAGCATAATTTGAATTTACTTTCTTCAATGATTGAGGATATTTTCATTTCATACTCTGCCATTTATTTCCTGGATCATAGTGATAAATCCATGTCTTATCAGCAGTAATAATTGTTTCTAATAAATTTTCAACTTCACTAGATAATAGGTCAAAATTTATTTTTAGATGTCCTTATGGTTATGTTTCAGTTCCATCTTGCACAGACCTTTTGAAAACCATTTCTGTTATGAATTATTGAACTGGAAGATATATGGCTAATTTGCAAATTATTTTCCACATAATTCACTGTCATTCATCTATTAAATAGTATTGGTACATAAGACGCTCAATGTTGACAACAGTAATGGATAAGAATAAGTATCTAAATCTTTCTTCATGGCTGATATTCATGTAATCTTCTTTAAACTTCTTTATTGTTATACTTTTATAGAGAATCAATGTCTCCATAATATACATAAAATATCAGCAGAAGCCACATCACAGATCACAACAAAATGACTCATTGCATACTGATCTCCTTTTGGATCAATTACAATTATGGCAGGATTTTTTATTTCCACTGCAGTAAATTTGAATTATTACAACATGCTTTAAATTACCATGGTGGTTACTTGACCAAAATGACCTCTGTATGAAAAGCATTAATAAGTTAGTGTGGCCAAAAGAAGTTTTAATATAACTAGAATGCATTATACTTTGATTCATCCTTTTATTACTCAGGAAGATTGTCTCCCTATATTTCTTTCTTTAAATTGTCATTTTCTTTCTTATTATTGAATTTAACTTAATTATCTTAGTGCTTAAAATATTATTTTTTATTTTTTATGAAACAGTTTAATATTAAAGACAATCCATTCTCTAGTATCACTGAAATATCGATTAGCATGTAGCACTCACAAATGTATTACATAATTCCTACGTTTTGGCCTTAATAATTTGAGCTATATAGATCATAAACCTAATAGTTTAGTGGCAGATATAATATTTTTACTTTAAAGGTATTAGACTAATAATATTTATAAATCCCAATATATTATAACAATTTAAATAAATTACAGACCTATAAAATATGTAAAACTGATAATCTTGAAAACCTTGTCGAAAAGATTATTACTGATAATTTCAAGTACTATTTAAAAAAATTGACAAAGCTTACTTTACTGTATCAATGTCAATGACATTCATTTAAAATGTGGCAAATATTTTCCAGTTTATCTATATGATACTTTGAATATTTGACTTGTATATTATTGTATTAATATTTACAGAACTTGTTATTCTATGAATAGATTTATATCCCTTCCAATAATGAATTCATAATAAAGTGACAAAAGAGCCCATTACAGTTTCGAGAATATTTTAGAAAAGTTTAATAAAATGATTGATATTAAAAGTAAGTGACTAAATACAAATCCATACAAATAAATAAAAGTTAATTTAATCATGTTCGATTAATAGTAAGAAAAAATCATTTTAAAACTAATTTTAATATGTATACCTGGGTCTCATTTTATGCGATAGATAGCTTCCACAGAAAACCTGCATTAAAAAAATTGCACAAAAATAGACTTAACTTACCTTGAAAAATGGGGGATAGGGGCTGTAATTTTCAGAATTTGTATAAAAGCAAAGCAATAAGGAAAAATTGCTTTAAAATTTGCATTAAAAAATTAAGCAAATAAAGTATGACTAATAAAAAATTTTAAATATTTGAAAAAAATTAATACAAGACAAACTTTTTTTATTAACTACAGTATTTAATTTTACATTTTTCATACATATTTTAATCACAACTGCTAGCGTTCATTTGTGAACTGGTAAGAAATCAGATTCAATGTGATGTGATGTATTGTGGCTTCTCCTTAAACAAAGTCAAGAATCTCTCAGCAATTATGCCCAGAAAAATCTGTTAGACACTTTATTTTATTTGTGATGTGATGTACAACTAGTGCCCCTTTTAGTCTTGTGCTATGTTAATGGTTTTCTGTTTCTATATTAAAAAAGTGACATCGCAATCAAAACAAAAAAATTATACATTATCATTAGAACAGTGGTCTTCAACCTTTTCACACCTGCAGACCAGTAAAAATAAGGATAAGGTTCCACAGACCAGCAAAAATAAGGATAAGATTTCACAGACCGACAGAAGTCTCTAGATAAATTTTCTTAAAGATAATCATAATTGTTATAACTGATCAAAACAACAATGTTAAATATATAAGATAAAGTTTTATATACAATATATATATATATATATATGGAGTTTATATAATAAAAAACTTTTTTTAATTTTTTTTTAGAAAAGTAATAAAAAACAACAATGTTAAATATATAAGATAAAGTTTTATATACAGTATATATATATATATATATATGGAGTTTATATAATAAAAAACTTTTTGTAAAATTTTTTTAGAAAAGTAATAAAAATTTAATCCCCCCCCCCCCATGAACACATCTGTGATAACTAAAAAAACAAATTAATTTATGAATGATTGATTAGATTTTGTTTTCATTCTGTTTTCTTTTTTTTTTAATTGTGTAAAAATGAAATGAAAAAATAAATAAAAATTGGCTATATTAATTAAAAGTTTAAACTCTTATTATTTATTATTACAAACTTTTTACTGCCCGTCTAGCACGTGGACCTGCAGAAAAGTTCCGTGGCCCAGCACCGGGCTGCGGACCAAGGGTTGAAGAACACTGCATTAGAAAGATTATTTTCAGTTTATAAAATCTTCGTTTTTTATTTTAAAAATCTAAAAGATTATTTATTTCTGTTATATATAACAAAATATGGTTTAAAAGTTTAAATTTTTTGAATATTTATTGCGATATTTTTTTATGTAAGTAAAAATCTATTATTATTATTATTTACTCATTAGTATTTACATAGAACATAAAATTCTAAATACAGCTTCAGGCCATATTCATGTTATTATTTTTTAAAAAAGTATTTCAAGTCAAAATAAGTTATTAATAATTTAAATTTCTTGATATCTAATAAATATAGTAAAATATGTAAGATATTAAGAAGAAACATGAATCGCATAACTTCAAAATCGTGTTAAAAATATGCATAAAACGAGACCCAGATGTAATGCAAATCAGATTTTGTAAATGATTTTCAGTAACTCGTAAGTTATGCATATTATTTTAAATTTAATAGGTTTGTAAAAATTAAAAGGGGATTGTATAAGCAGTTATATTTATGAGAGTGTGTCCAAACCAGTATATTTTAAAGATAAAAATGGATGGAAGTAAATCTGTAAATATGTGTGTATGCTACAAGCAAATAAATATAAAGATACAAAATGTATTTTCTGTTACTGCTATTTTTAAGTTTTAAACACAGGAAGATGCTAAAATTGAAAAAAGGATCATTTTCTGTTGGCCCAAGCAAGTAAAGTTAAATATATTAAAATTAAATGTAAAGTACAAAATTAAAACAGGCAAAACTCACTATATATATTGGCACACACAACAAGCTAGAGTAATCAATGGATGCCAGAAGGCTTGTGCTTAAAAATCCCCATCTAGTGCCCACTCATACAATATCCCCAGACTAGTTTCTGGCTTATGTCCTTCATCAGTGAGGAGCCTTGGATCTGAGAGCACTGCACATAGTCTTAAGATCTAATGCAACCCTCTGGCAACCATCTTTTATCTCCATTTAACTACAAAACTATAAGTCTTAAACTGAAAACATCTTAATGTTTTCAATCCAAGCCCATTAGCTTACATAGTCATATAGATCTGAACTTAGTTCAGCACCCATACATGTAGGTGTCTTTGGTTCTTTAATAACCATAGCCACCACTATCCTATTAGGCAGGATTGGTTTTAAGCCAATAAACATCACATGACCACCAT
This sequence comes from Epiperipatus broadwayi, assembly GCA_028023455.1. Lineage (NCBI taxonomy): Eukaryota > Metazoa > Onychophora > Udeonychophora > Euonychophora > Peripatidae > Epiperipatus > Epiperipatus broadwayi. Next base: position 239,150 of record JAQFVV010013048.1, on the reverse strand, counting down.
CTCTTACGCTTGTATATAACTATTGTACAGGCAAAACTCACTATATATATTGCCACACACAACAAGCTAGAGTAATCAATGGATGCCAGAAGGCTTATGCTTAAAATCCCCATCTAGTGCCTACTCATCCAATATCCCCAGATTAGTTTCTGGCTTATGGCCTTCATCAGTGAGGAGCCTTGGATCTGAGAGCATTGCACCTAGATCTTAGTATCTAATGCAATTCTCCAGCAACCACTTCTCTCCATTTAACTACAAGCACAAGCCTTCTGGAATCCATTGATTACTCTAGGTTGTTGTGTGTGGCAATATATATATATATAATGAGTTTTTCCTGTTTTAACAACAGTTATACACAAGCATAAGAGGTGGTGATCATGTGATGTTTATTGGCTTAAAAGTACAAAATAAAATAAAAAAATAAGTAAATAACTTTCAACATCAGTGTGGGACTTTCCCTGTGAATTTATTAAATGATTATTTTTGGAAATTTTATTTTTATTATAAAATAAAATTAAAAGTCAATCCGAAACGATTATTAATCTTTATTAAGTTTTACGAAATTACTTAGTAATCTAGTAAAAATGATTCAATTTAAACCAAAATTTAAAACAATTGATAATTAGCGATACAAAAAGATAAAAGTTAATGAAAGTGGAATGTGCACTTTTGAATTGGTGAAATATGTTTGATCAAGCATAGTATAGACTACAAAAATAAGTTGAAAAAAATTAATTAATACAGAGTTGGTTTAGAGTGCAGGTAATTGTCTAATTTTAATTAAGATTATCATCAGGTGAAAGTGGAATTTAGATTAAACAATAATCTGAAATCGAAATTAAAAGAGTTATAAGTGCATCATTTCAGAGATTACATCAGAAATTCTGTAGTAACTAGCCTTATGAAAACAACTAATTATTCTTAACGAATGATGTGAAGTAAAGCTAATAAGTACGATTTTAAATGGGGGGGGGTGTTGTGTTTTGATAAGGCATATGAGAGACTATATAACTAATGTGAACAAGATTTATAGTCTATTTAGAAATCAACAAAAGGTTGAAAAATTGAGATTACTTTACTATCATGAGAGCAGGGCCAGAATTAAATGAACTGAACTACATCAAATACTATAATGCACCATTTTAACAACAGCTCTGTAATAACTAGCTTTTTAAAAAATTGGGTATTTTTTTAATCTTAGCCAAATTTTAGCTATTATGGAAAACTTATTCAATGGGATTAACTTTAATATAAAATTCTCAATAACCACTAACAGGGTACTCTTTATTATTTTTCTACCTTAGCCTCTTAAATATGAACAGATAGCATGCCAAGTCATATCTCAGAGCTCAAGTACGAATACATCCTACTAATCACTTCTATTAAATTGTATTCTCATTGGTGAAGAAGTTAATTTTGACTAATCATTGTAATATGATATTAATCCTGATTACAAATGATGACAAAACAAAAATCAGTATAGGGATATGTTTAAATACTCTTTAGAGTTGAAATAAATATTTTAGAAAGGTAACTGGATAAAAAACTGCATTACAATATGAAGAGAATATGTGCTTAAAGTAAATTTTTGTCACATTTGGAATATATTGTATGTTAATACTATGATTCTGGCAGTGTTGTACCGAAAGCTGCCTCAGTGTAATTAATTAGTTTATGAATTTATACCTTTTCATTTGAACTCAAAGTTTACATAGTTTTATAAAAAGAGTTAATAAGTTGAGGCTTAAAATATTTTATTATTTCTATTGCTCATTTTATTATTATGTATTATTATCAACTGTTTTAAATTGTCTTTAAAACTTATAATTTATTTTGGGGTAGTTCACAGGTTGTAACTGACATTCGTTTCGATGGTGGATGGTATTATGGGTCAAGACAATAATGCTTTTTAAGTTACTATGAATTGTACTATATTCACTATCATTATCAGTGCATAATGAATAAATTTATATATTCAGAAAACTATAGCATACTAGTCTATAAGTGGAAGACTAGAAAATACAGTTTATTAGATTTTTTTTTTTAGTTTTTAAAAGAGCTTCTGATATAACCCTTCAGTGCTATAGATATCTGTGTGAACATTTAGCCACCAATAATTTTCATTATTCAAATCCATCAAATGTAATACATGTTTTTGTTATGTAAAACTAATTACAGTGTTTGTGCTGTATTTACTTATGCCATTTTATTCATAATGCGTAATAACGTATTTGATGATGATCTTCAGAGTTTATATTCCAGAACTGAAAAAAATTTCAGATTGTTAATAGCAAAAAATTAGGATTATTTTTATTAATGTCACATTGTCATCAATATAGTCAAAGAACATATGGGTTTTTGTTCCTGGTTGGAAATTCAGCTACCTATTGACGTGACACTTGTAACAATCTCTTCTCTGAAATCGATTGTAAATTGATGAGGATCAAGAAATACAGCCCGTATTCCTGTAGAGGTATTTTGTAATCTCCACAAAAAGATAATATATAATTCGATCACCTTACAATATATTTAGGTATGATGCAAGTATATGTGATTATGAGCATAATGTTTCACTAGAGAAAACATCTTAAAAATGCATTTTTTCAATTTATTTTATATCATAAGTATCTAACATGCACTTCCTAAAGTAGCGCTACAATAGGCTGTAGCCATATACCGAAATATTATTACCGACGCTTTCAATATATATTTAGATTAATAAATTTCAATACATATGCAAGTTATGTGATCTTAGTCTTTTGATTTAAAATGCGTTTTGAATGTTTCTAGAAGCTCGCTTCTAGAGGTAATATGGTCACGTGTGAGAAAAGTGAATGTAAATAATAAAAAACACATGAGTTAAATAAATGTGTAGATGTGCAAGTCACATAAATCATATTTATGTATATGTTAACCACGAATGAAGCAAAAAGTTTAAAAAATTTTGCTATTTGATAATATATCTACTTGTTTTCAACTTGTAATTATATACACACACATAGGAATAAAGAGATACTAAATTGCGTGATTACTGCATTGAAACTGTAAATGTAATTCTGTTCAGAAAACTGAATCCTCTATTGTTTCTTTCATGAAAAAATTTCTAAAACTATTATATTTCCTAACATATTTTTGTTTGATAATTTGACGATGCATACAATTAAATATTATTATCCTCCTTTCAAATAGAAGCTGTCATAAATTCTTTCTTTTTAATAATACTTTTTTTCGAAACAAAGTTTAAAAAGAAGGTACTATTTAAAACATATATATATATATTCAGCAGCTGTTTGGGCAATTAATATTTTTTTCAGCTTATTATTTAAAACGGCTTAAGGTTATCAATGCGGAGCAGAGAATATTTTTTAAAGCTAGGCACAGTCTTAAATTTACTAATTGTCCATAGATTATTGAGTAATTATATAATTATATATTCCAATCACGTATAACTATTGTCTATATATATAAACACATCAGTAATGATAAAAAATCAAAGATATTGTGCTAAATGCATCGTAATAATAACAGGTTGATTGTTCAATATTTATTGATTAAATTTGGTTTGCTAAGATGTAAAACATACCTTTATATATATATTTCAGTTTATTATTTTTAGTAAAAAATAAAGATGTAAATTATTTAATAAGTGGAAACTCTGTTATAGCTCATATATAACAACGGTAGTGACTAATCAAAAACGGCCTGCCTTTTAGGTTGGTATAGCTTGGACAAGTGTGGTTTTGCTTTCTTTCAACCTTCAGAACGGTCTGATTGGGTATTGCATATATAATGCACATTGATTGTGATATTAAGTTCATTTATATAACTTTGGAGTTCCCATTTATTAAATAATTTAAATGTTAAAATTATTATATTTAAATAAATGATTTGTTGAAGGTGTGATGGGCTTTAATTTTAATTGAGATGTAAGAAATGTTGCTAAACATCACATTTATTCTTGTAGCTTTAATGTCCAGCTACTAGGATATACATGAAAACGAGTGTAACTAATCAAAAGCGGCCATCTTTTGGTCCGGAATAACTTGAACAAAGTTTGATATTGTGTTCCTTCAGCCAGTAAATGCCGAGATTTGATTGATGATGCATTTCAATAAACTTTAGCTATGGTATTAAGTTCATTTATATAACGAAGTTTTTATTTATTAAATAATTTATATCTATACTATTCCGTTAAAAACATTAAATACATATCTTGAGGATGGCAGAGTCTTAATTTCAGTAGGCATGTAAGAAATATTACTATACATTGAATCTCACTTCTTATTGTTATAATGTCCTGTTGCTAGTTCATATATAACAACGTGAGTGACTGATCAAAACAGATAGTCTTTTAGTCAGGAGTAACTTGGACATCCTGTTTACCCTTTTCTTTCAGCTTGAACAACGTTGTCTGATTTGTTGCAGCAATTTAATACACTTTGGCTGGGAATTTAACTCCTTTTATATAATCGAATTCCCGTTTATTAAATAATTTATATTTATAAATGTTGTTTACCATTGCTTTACATTTATTATTATTATTATTATTATTATTATTATTATTATTATTATTATTATTATTATTATTATTATTATTATTATTATTATTATTATTATTATTATTATTATTATTATTATTATTATTATTATTATTATTATTATTATTATTATTATTATTATGTCTCAGAGGTAAACTTTATTGCGATTCAAATAGTGTTAAATAAGTTACAGGTGAAAACATAAGGTGTTACATACAAATTGATAGTTTATAATCTTGCTTGTAATAGAAAAAAAAAACATGACTTACAATAATTGAAAGAAGAGCGATCATCACATAATGAGATACATGTGCCAAATTAGGTTTACATAGAATTTTTAAATGGGATATTGAGAAAAATACATGGAAGACATGATAGCATAAAGGAAACATTGAAGCTATGAGCTCATGCATGATAGGTACTTGATCTGGTTGAAATTCCAGAGATTGGGGTGGATGTGATATAGAGAGCACTTGAAATCTGTGGTTGATATGTTGATGGACCTGAAGAAAAAATGTCTTAAATGATGCAAAATATCCTATTGCATGGTAATAATAAATTTTGGACATTTGTTATCAGTATAAATACGAGTCATCCACACTATGGTGTTGGTGTTTATAATCTTGTCTTTTTAAGTCAAAGTTTTAAATATTGTTTGCATTAGTTGTACTGAAACATCAAATTGGCTTATTTATTAATGGGCTTGAAATATATTTGTTATTGTTAACATGGATATTGTTTTTGAGGATGCTGGCATATGTTTTTTTATGAGATGAAGCAGACAATATCATAGAATAGATTTGGTACCACCCACTTGATCATGTGATTGTATGGCAGCCATTTTGATTGTCTTTAACTATTTAAAAATATAACTTTTTTTTTTTAGGAAAAAGCTTCTGTAAACTGAAAATTATCTCAGAAAAAATATGTGACATAAAGACACTAATTAAATAATTGTTTAATATTTATGAAAATAGCCATCCAGACAATTAACAACAAAAAAGTCATTGAATACAACACTTGTTATAGGATTGATGATATTTATTTGAAAATTAGCTAATTATTAATTAGTTCTATATATGTTAAATTTATCTAAAATATTGCAGATTTTGAGTGATCTTTTGGAGATTTAATCTCGGAAATTTTTCATTATTGCCTAGCAATACTAAGGTTTACTGCCATTAATGAAATATTTTTTTCTTGCAAAATAACCATTACACACACACGGTGAATTTTTTTTATACCTAGAATATTATCTAATTAGGTCAATTTGTGTCTTTGTAATGACTTGAAATTTACCTTTTAAAAAATAATATTATGCAAATTCTTAGGATTTAAAACAGGAACTCTTGGAATTGACATGGTGATAGGATTAAGATTAACTCTGGAACATTATTATTGTTATCATTATCACCGTTGTTGTCTTTGTTATTACTATGACTAATATTAGGTCTATATAAAATATAATATCAAATTTTATGTACTGCAATACCTAAGTTCATAAAAATTTAGATTATTAAAGTAAATATGTATGTACTTGTCATAACCATATCAATTAAAAAAGTAAATTATTTCCCTTTTGTTATATGCATGAATAATACAATTTCTCAGTTAAGGCAAATAGGAGTAATGAAATATTAACATACTGTCATAAGTTAATCATACTTAATTTCCATTGTTTGTTATTTTTAATTATTTACTATTTTATCTAAGAAATAAAAATGGCCACATTTATTTAGCACTGCAATCCAGCTTAGAAGGTCTCAAATGCAACTATTTGTAGCATTTGTTTGACATAATGGAGATTAATTAATAACAAAAAATAAACCCAAAGTAATATTCATTGATATTAATGCAAGATAATATACCAAATGGTTATAATCTTTTGGTGAAAAGTAAATGAATGGCTAGATATTAGAAATATTTGTATTTGAAAGTACTTTTTCGGTTGCCTCAGGCTTTGATAAAACGCATAGATTATTTCCTTGTTTATAATTATTTCTATATAATAAAATTAAAGGTTGGGACC